>SNQJ01S0108148.1:11795-29501 GCA_010110895.2 Picea sitchensis
CTCTATAATCTTTTTCTTTGCATTAATAAACTGCTCCAAGTGGCCGCGTTGGCTGGGGCCGTGGATGTTTCCCCATAGGGGTTTTACCACGTGAAAACATCGGTGTGTTGATCTTTGATCTGGTTATGTGAGCGGTTACTGAATGTGTTAGTCCTCTGTTGGAATACCTGTGTAGTCGAACATATGTCACAAGTTCACGGAGTGAAGACCCTGTGAGATAGTGATACAGATAAAAGCTCACCAATTAGATGAAAAGATATCCCTAGGATTTTCCTATTGATCCTATAGAGACAATGGACTAGACTTCTATGGCTCTCCCTAGAAACAAGAAAATAGATTCATAATTAAACCAAGAAATGGTAGAATGGCATACCTTTTCCTTAAGGGCATCCTTGTGTATCCTTGACTGGTGTAGTCCCAAAGATCTTGCTCCAACTCCTTCAACCTAATTTTTACACACAAGTGGAAAACAATGCCTTCATACTTCTCTTCTTAATTAGCATTATAATCCTAGATCTAGCTTGGATCTAGCCCGATCTATGAAGGCATAAATTAGATCTAAACATTTGAGAATGAAATACATACATTAATAGGGGAAAACCAATGATTTTTTAAGTAATAAGAGAGAAATACATCATTTCACTTTACCTCTAGGTGTAGATGCAGTCCTCCTTACCCCTGGCTCCTTTCTCCACCTCATATTTTCAACCAATCTAGGCAACTTGAGTACAATTGATGTAGAATGGAGAAGCACCTTTGTATTTTGACATCATAAATCTATGAATGATTCTTCCTCCTCATGCTCAAGATTGGCCTTCTTTATATATATTATTAGAAGAGGCTTAGAAGAGATTTGATATTTTCTATAGACCAATGGAGAATCAAATTTTGTGAGTTCCAAGGCTCATTCCATGAAGAACCAACTCATCCTTTGATTACATCTTTGAAACTCCGTAAATCTAGAAGGTTACAGGGGATGCTGCAGGTTGCACACTGTTGACAAGCGACATGTTGTTGGTTTTCATATAGATGGCTAGCGAAACCCTTCAAAAAATGAATGGACCCTGAGTTGAAGAGTTTGTTTTAGTTGTCATCTTTTGCTAAGTTCCTCCTGACATCATAGGGTGGAAATTAAGGCTATAATAGATGCCCCGTAATGTGTGAGGTCAGGAAAGGAATGGATGGAAGAAACACATTACAATAAATTGCCACTAATGTGAATAAACACGAGGAGAGAGAAAAGATGTATGGAGTTCAAAGAGTACCCGCAATCAAACACCAAGGATAAAGAGATATATAGACCATCCCCAAGTTAAACATACCCAAACTCATAATAGAATCAAAGTATATCCACAAAAAAAATACACTGTGGATTCATGACATGAAATGCAAGACCATGGCCATGAAAATAGTACATTGTGGAACCATGTGATCATTGAGATCATAACCACGAGAAAATACAATGTGGATCTATGACACAACATATACATCAAGAAGAAAACGATCACTAACGAGAATTCCCCCAAAGTATTCAAAGTACTCATACATAAGTGATACACTCCATCGCAACTTGGGAGGGATGATGGAGGAGTGATGTGGCCTGAAACCCAAGGTCTTCGTCCCAAACCGCGATGGTACAATTCTATAACATACAAATAAATGAGTTGATGTTGAGCATGGTAGAAACCGTTTGATTACCGATTATTGAGATATACCATTAACATATGTGAGGGAACCCACCAATGATGGAAATGGGCCCTAAGGTACCTAGCATAATCTAATGAGTTTGAATAAATGATACGATGTTGAACACCCATAAAATCAGTTGATCAAGGGTCAATTATGTAAACCCACTTTCGATCGTGAGGAGACCTACCACTAAGGACTTCAAGCTCCAAGGTACTAGTTGGTTTCTAGATCCCTCTCCTAGATAATGTGTTGAAGTCAATAGGAAGAGATCCGTTGAAGGAGGACCTTAATGTATCCCCTATCAATCGACATGAAACATGGACTAAGAGATGATGTGAAGAGATAGAATCAACAAGAACAACTAACACAAGGATGACCAAATCAGAAAGGAAATAAAACAATATATGGATGACTCAGGTTTAACTTCCCTTGAATATATAGAATGACATAATGATGATGTGGTAGAAAGACAGATGAGTATAAATAATAAAGTGCAACAACACGAGAGGCACTGAAGCAATCTTCATGATGAATGGAAGAGTAATAAGCTAGAGGAGTATATGTGATTCATATTACTGGTACAACTCCCAAAAAAGCTATATCCCAACTATAAGATGAGGAATCAAACATGTTCCATGTTCAAGGGTGACTCAACGAACACTATCGTTTCATAACTAGATCAATGGTAAACCCCCCCACTCTTTTTATTTTTATTTTTTATCTTTTGGTTTTTAGTGTCTCCTTCATGGTTTAATAAGCGTGAAAGAGAAATAAAATTGTTCTCAGTAGAGTATTTTTTGTTCAGTTTTAATGATCCCAAAAAAGAGTTAAAATGATACTCGTGAAGTGTGTTTTTCTTGTCTTTTTATGAGTCCAAAAAAGAGTTAAAAATTTACTAAAAAATGTGTTGGTTTCATGGTTTAGCAAGCATGAAAAAGAGTTAAAAGTGAGCTCATCTGGTGCAACCTTTTCATGGTTTAACAAGCATGAAAATGGGTAAAAGTTAGCTCATATAGAGAGAATGAGTGTCTTAACATCATGCTTCTATGTTCCAAGTGCATGGAACTGACCTACGTAACATGAATGCAATTGGGTACTCGAAAGTGATGTCCACTCTTATCACCGATTCTCTCCATGGGTAAGTGGGTGAAAAATGGAGGCCAAATAATGTAAGAGGCATATGGTCAAGGGCCACTGCAATAACGGTAAGTGGAATCTGGGAAAACAACAACCCAACGATGGAGTGCATGTTGCAAGCAACAAATGAATAAGCGACCATAAAGAACATAAAAGTCAGGAACCCCCTTGAGATGTGTCCATGAATTTATTCATGATTAATAATGGTGTATGTTTCTATTGCCCACTGATTGTAGGTTACTCAAAGATAAGGTACTTTCGAGTGATGATGTCTTATCTGATACCTACACAGGGGTGTTACATATCAAATTTACACACCTAGGTACCTTGCCCTAAGTGTCGCAAGTGTTGTAAAAGTATCATATGCACCTTCCTAAGTGTCACACACCTTGACACCATGGAATAACATATGTCACAATCCCTAGTCAATGTGGAGGAGAAATATATTATATGAAAGTCAAAATACTATGTGCACATGAATTATTATTAATATCCATGAAAAGGAAATTAATTTGATGTGAAAATCCACCTCACATTTGGTTTCTTATTTTTTAGGGAAGGTTGAGGATCTCATGGATGGTTGAAATATTTCCTCCTAAAAAAATCCCTGAGAGATATTTCCTCCTTAAAATCCTTGAGAGACATTTCCTCCTTAAAATCCTTAAGAGATATTTCCTCCCTAAAATACTTAAGAGATATTTTCTCCCTAAATATCTTAGAGATCCCATTTTAGTGGATCTAATGAGTGATCCTCTCCATGGTGGTTGAGACTCCAAACCCTATATAATGAGAGATTTCCATGGAGAAGGAGGGTAGATTTGAGGTATCAAACTTATGATCTTGGGAGAAATATTTTTTTTATGATCTTGGGAGCATCGTGCAAGGGTTGGACGAGGAGGACTTGGAGAGGCTGCTGCAACTTCATCTACAGATTGTAAGTATTACTTTAAAGTTCTCATTAATATTACTTGGCCTATTCCCTTCAAGATTGTGTATTTTTTCATATGATTTTCAATCTTGATAAATGAATTTGATTAATTTAATCTTGTAGAGTAGAGTAGAGGTTCTTTGTCTTTGTTGTCTATTGCATCGCAGATATTGAGTGGCGATGAAGAGTTTGGAGATCAATCTAAGATCGGAGGCAGTGAGGACGAGCTACGGAATAAGGTACATCACACTTTATTCCTTCTATTTATCTTTCTGATTAGGTAATTGAATTCACATGGATGTTAGTGTCCATTTGTATGTTTTCTGTCTTGGTATAGGGGTCTAGAATCCAAGAGGATATTCACTTGTCCACATGGGAATTTTCCTATAAAAAAAATTGGCGACTCCACTGGGGAAGGACATTGATTTGTATTTCCTTGGATCATATCTTCCTTTTACCTACATTTTAGATCATTTTTCTTGTTTTTTATTGATCTATTTCCTTTCTCCCCTCTTCATTGACAATTTCACAAAATTTTGGCAATTATGGGTGATTGTTTTATGAGTTTTGAGCCTCTGTTATGAGTTTGTGGGAAGGATAGTGCTCCCATGGAGTGTATATCAGAGCGGTGATATATAATCAATTACCCCTACAGTGTTTATCAGAGTGATACAATGCTCCATGCCCTTGAAAATAGGAGTGTTGATCTCCTTTTTGGTGATTTATGCCCTTTTCTACTGAGTTTTTCCTAGTCTATATTGCAAATATTCTTACCTAGAGTTTGTACTTTGGATTGTGGCTTTGTTTGGATTGAATATTTGTTACTTATCACTTTTTTTGTTTTCTTTTTTGAGATTTCAACCTTTTCCAAATTGCGAGATTGATTCTACTTGTTTTTCTTGGTTTGGTTTGAACCTTGCGAAATTTTTGGTTATCTGAATGATTGAAAAGGTCTGCACAGGTTTGTTGGTCTTAAGTTGCTTTTCAAATATTTCCTTTTTGAAGGATTTGAGACTTTATGCTTACCACAACCTAGATCATATTGCTTTTTCTTGCTACTTGTTTTGTCAAGACATTGAGTGATTCCTCTTTCTCCCTATCATTTTTTTGATTCTTCTTTGAACTTTCTTGTTTCCTTGAGTGCTAGTCGATTATCGAGTCCTTGATTGAGTGGGTTATATTCATTCAGTTATCGATATCATGTGAGTGCATGCTTTGTTTGAAATCCTTTTTTCTTCGTGTCTTTTGTATATGCATTCGACTCTTCCATTTTGATTGAAAGTAAAGGAGTGTTAAAGGATTTGCATTTGTTGCATTTATGTATTAGAATCAAACAAAGAAAGATAGTTGCATTATTTTTGTTGGGTAGTGCAGATAACAAGGTTGCATTTAGAAAATTGCATTTGGGAATTGGGTGTTTTTGTTGAAGAAAATTGAACCTCTTCTCCATCTCGTATGTAGGATTCATTGAAGAAAAATATTTGCTTCTTATTTTTCTGCATTCTTTTGGAGTTGAGTCTACAACATCATCACTTCCACTTTCGCACCCTTGAGTAAACAACATCCCTAAAATGAAGCGCTTATAAAATTGATCAGACATTTCTGGTAGCGAACCTACATTAACAAGTGTAGGGATTTGGAATAGGTTGTGAGGATAAGTTTCCAAATCCATCAAACAAACATAGAATCTTGTGCTAGGGAGTTGTAAATCCAATTTTTCTTATAAGCATAGCTGGGATCCCCCTCTCACATAGGGGTTATGCATGAGGTCTCATTCGGGAGAGCAACAAATATTATCCCTCTGAGGCTTAACCATTCATAGTAGTAAGATCGTATATTGGGGGTTCTTCTTGAATTATGAATCCATTCGGGGTCCTCTGGATTTCTATCGATCCACTTGTCCTTAGTTCTCTTGAAGGATTTTTCACTTGTTATCCTACCCATACGTTCAGACTCAACTGTCGATTGTACCCTCCTAAAGGCTGACTGTGAGTTGGTGACCTTAGTATCCATAATATTTAGGGTCCTTACACGAGGTGACGATGAAGGGAAGTCTTCGTTGTACTTGGAAGAAACGTTGGTCAAACTCACTCGGGATCCTTGGAGGGTACACCCATGGGTAAAACTGTGTGGGAACTTGCACTAAGGGGAAATTCCATTAATAAGGTCACCAACATAAATGATCCACCCACTCTATCCCATCCCCTTCCTATATTGATCTCATGATGTTGGATTTCATCACCAACTAGTGGTTTCATTGTGGGAAGGTTTGTTTGATTGTTTTCTTCTTAGATTTGTAGTGAGTGTTGTTTGTTTTCCTTAGTGGAACTTAGGTTGAGTCAGTGTCAATGGCATCAACTACTGGGAGTACCAATGGAGGAACCCCTTTTCCTAGGGAACCTTTCACCTTTCCTTCTTTTGGAAATGTTGGTCCTCCGTGCATTTCCACACTGAGTCTTACGGGACTCACGATCGGATTACTGGTTTGATTGTTCCCCACTCCAGTGATCTCAAATATTCCCAGTGCTTCAACTGCACCTAGTGCTTCAGATGTAAGCACACCACCCACAAATCAACCTCATGTTGAACTTTCTCCTTCTTCAACTATCAGGTCTCCTTCCCTTTCTCCTTCTTCTCCTAGTGAAAGCTCTAAAGTGAGTAGCCAAGTTGATAAGAAGAAGAAGAAGAACCAAAAAGGTACCAAGCCTCCAACCACATCAGATCAATTTGGATCCAAGAAACCAACTACATGATGCAGGAGCATCTCTCCACGTCATCCATCCAGCCAACCGGCCACGTCAACGCGTGCATTCAAAGCTGAAGAGAGGTGCAACCCTCGTCTTCCATTTTGAATTTGAATGTAATTTAATGTTTAGGTTGTTGAGCCGTGAAGCCGTGCCTTTGCGTAGGCATTAGAGTAGGTAGGCCTTTGATGTTGTAAGTCTGAGATCTAGATCTCATTTGTGGACTAGACAACCCATTCAATGTAATTGAATAGGGTAGGTAGATTGGAGGGAAGAGCTCGAAGAGCCCCTCTTGTAAAAGATCAATTTGGATCTCATTTTGGTAGTAGTTGTAAGAGTTGTAATTATATCTCATTGTAGAGAGTCTACGAATAGGGACCAGAAGAAAAGGAGCTGAGACCTTGTTACAGTCCGCACTCAGAACAACTTTGTAAAGAGACATTTTGATTAATATAAACCAGAGCAGTTTTTCCTGCATATTGTCTGTATTATGTGAATGTCTTTGTGTGTTCTTTATGATGTAGATGTATGCTAGACATTTGCAGGGAGTTGTTTGATTTTCAGGCTTGAAAGGTTCTTTGTGGTTTCATTCCAGGAGGGTGTGACAGAGTACTGCAGTCTCTGAATACCAGTGCATAGATGCATTTCTGAACTCTGCGGATTCAGACAAAGATGTGCCAAGTGGGAACATAAGCTAAAGTCATTAACTCAGAGGAGGACCTTTGAGGTTGTTGAACACCTCAGGAGGCAAGGTTGTGGAGAAACATAGTTGTAGATAGAGGCTCTGAGGAGTTCTGTAAAGCTCTACTAGGTGGGCATTGAGCGAGTGCAAGGAGTGCACATAACAACTCTTCTATGAGTTCAAAGAGAATCAGAATCACTAAGAATTCTGAGAGCTCTGCCAGAAGGGCATTGAGCAGGTGCATAGGGTGCATAGGAGAGGACATAATTGTTGGATGTTCTGTAAGAAGATACTCTGCCAGGTGGGCATTGAGTGGATGTGTATATATGCACAGGAAGATAACTCTTTGAGTTCTGTAGTTGAAGGAAGAATCCACTGAGGGATCTTCACAGGGTTGTTGAACACCCTGAAACACTTAGCAATAGGTTGCTTGAGTAAAGGATAGCCAGGAAGGCATCCAATATCTCCATCTGCAGGAGAAAGGGAAAAGGACTAAGTTCCTTAAGGCTCTAAGTATTTGAAAAGCTTAGAAGGAGTAGCACTTTTGTGTGTGTGAAGACTCTGCAAGGAGTGTGGAAGTCACAAAATCCTTCAAGGATTCGGGAGCAAAGCTCAGGAGGAACAATGTTCTTGTACACGTGGGCGAGACTCAATATTATAGAGTTCGCAGAGGAAGATGAACAAAGGTCGAGGCCTTTAAGCATTTGAAATTCTTCCAAGTCTGGGAAGAAAATCTCCAAGGCTCAGTAGGAGCAATAGCTGCCATCAGATCAACTGAAAAGATCTGGACCATTGAAGGTTTCTACGTCCAGGAGGTAGTATAGGAGGAGTGCATAAGAGAAATGATTTGAACCATCAGATATTGAGTGAAGAGCCCGAAATTCGTTGGATCTATCAGGAGCTGCACGAGGTTTAAACCGTCATGCATAGAGAATCATAAGTGAAGTCCCGAAAAGGTTGGAGATCGGGATATCCGTGTTGGGGAGTTCGGGGATCCGGAGGACGAGAGTCCGGGCACTCGACATCATAAATCATGAAATAGATATGAGCCATCCGTCTGCGGGAGTATGCGTGTCACAGAATCATCCATTTCAGAGATTCAGACACCGAGACTCACAGATGTGAGCATATTGACTTCGCAAGTAGTGAAGTCCTGAGGAAATCTAAGCCGTTCGTCTGAGAGAAGACACATGTCGCGAGATCCTCTCTATTGGGGACTTAGAAATTGGGGTTCAGAGAAGGAATTCCTTCGACTTCGTGAGTGGAGAAGTCGCGAGATAATCACAGCCATCAATCTGAGGAGGACAGGTGGCAGCACTTGCGGAGTCGGTGAAGTGCTGAAGGGATCTAGGATTCGGGTTTCACGAACTTAGAAGTTCATAGGGTAAGAGCCCAAGAGTTGGGCGCTCCAAGTCGTGAAGTTGTGAAATCACGAGGAGTGAAGACAACCATTGGATCCAGAGGATGGGAGGACCATTGGATTAGGAACCCCATCGCCTATCGCGCATTCGGGGGTTCGGAGGTTGAGAGGGGTCACTTTCGACTACAAAAGTCGCGAAGTGCCGAGAGCCGAGGCTCGTGTGGATGCGTGGCAGAACCATAAGGTGGGCCTGGGGAAATAGACAGGTGGACACATGTCACATATTGGGAGAATTCAACACCCCGTTGACCTCTCATGTCTCAGGGATTTGTGAGATAAGGGAGCGAGAGTTCAACCCTTCGACTCATGAAGTCGTGAGTAGCGAGAACGTGAGGAGAAAAGTCAACATCGCTTCTCAGGGTTTCATGAAGGGAAGGTGCCAAAGTTGGACACTTGAACCCATGAAGCGATGAATAGAAAAAGGTGATAGTGATTATCCTAGCCGGTAGTCGCGCAAGGAAGGCGCTGACAAAGGAAGAGCCATACCTGTATCGGCATTTCGGGTATTGCAAGATTTAAAAGGAAGAGTCAGGAGCCTCGACTCATGAACTTGCGAGATTGTGAGTTGCAAAAAGGACCTTGGGTTAGGCCCTTGGTCATAGCGTTGTGGTCTCTTGGGGAGAAAGGAGCTCATGCCTAGTGTTGTTCACACAGGGGAGTTCCTGAAGGACCTGTGGATCGATAAACAAGAGATTCCAGTAGGGAATCGAAAGAGAAGATTCGGCTCAAGGGAGATAGAGAACGATCCTATGAGCGGATCTCAGCCCGAGGGGCGATAGGTCTGCGTCAAAGTGGGGCCTGCGCGACAGATAGGCAGACACGCGTCGCCTACGAAAATAAGTTAACACCCTATTGACCTCTCGCATCTTGGGGATTCGTGAGATAAGGGAACGAGAGTTCAACCCTTCAACTCACGAAGTCGTGAGTAGCGAGAACGCGAGGAGAAAAGTCAACATTGCTTCTCAGGGTTTTCGTGAAGGGAAGGTGCCAAAGTTGGACACTCGAACCCATGAAGTGACGAATAGCGAAAGGTTCTAATGCTTAGCCTAGCCGGTGGTCACGCGAGGAAGGCGCTGACAGAGGAAGAACCATACCCGTATCGACATTTTGGGTATCGCAGAATTGGAGGAGGAAGAGTTGGAGTTTCAACTCACGAACTCGTGAGTTGTGAGTTGCAACAAGCACCATTGGAATTTGGCCTTGGTTATAGTGTTGTGGTTGCATGAAAGGGTAGAGCTTGTGCCTAGTGCTGTTTTCACAGGAGAGATTCTGAAAGGACCTATGGATCGATTAAATTGAGATTATAGCAAGGAATCGAAAGAGCCTATTCGGCTCAAGGAAGATAAAGAACGATCCTGTGAGCGGATCTCGGCCCGAGGGCCAATAGTTCTGTGTCAAAGTGGTATCAAAGCTCAGATTTTGTTTGTATATCTTAGATAGGAGGAGCAAGAAGGAGACAGAGTGTTGAAACTCTGTAAGGATTGTTTGAAGGAAGGCAAAAGTCCACAGACAGTCAGGAGGACTATAGATGAAACTGGGAACACTCAGGATTTCAGAGTGACATCAACAGGTTTTCCAGGAGAGTAGATGGAGACAATGATATGGCTATTAAAGGCCGTAGATGCACTGGAAGGAAGAACCTAGAGCTGATGAGAAGATATGAAATAGATGAAGAGCTCGCTGATATAAAGGCATAGATAGAAAAGCTTGCATTACGGATGCAACAAAACGCCAAGTCGAGATTGGTATATGAATGGCCCATGAGGAAGCCGAAAGAAAAATGGCCAGTCAAGAAGTTGATGGCTAGAAGACATCATAGGCTATTAATAAGGTGGTTGAGGCATGCTGAAAACCTCAATAGTCTAGAGAAAAAGGTTCAGGTATGTGAGCCAGAGACTGGGAGAAATCTCAGCGATGTTGAAGATGAAATGGGATCGGATGAAGATCTCAAGAAATGCCAGGAGGGAAGAGAGGAAATTCCTGATTTCCAGGTGGGCAAAGAGTTGAGATCAGTTGAGGATCTCACAGAGTGTCATAAGGATAGCCAAGGAATTTCACATTTCCAGGAGGGCAATGGATCGAGATCGCTGCGGGATCTCATAGACTTCCATGAGTGTAGCGGAAAGTTTTCGATTTTCCAAGTGGGCAAGGGAATAGAGATGGGATCAGTTGATTCCATAGACTACCAGGAGGGCAGCAGAAAAATCCCAATTTTCCAGGTGGGCAGGGATAAGCAGATGAGACTATCTGAGGGTCTCATAAACTTAGAGGTGAGTTTGGATTAGCATATGTAGCTAACAGAGGAGGAAGATTAGAGAAATATTCTAATGATTAGGGGAATCAAAATATTCCTACCATTTTCCCAAGGGAAGGCAGAAATCTATGTTGCAAATGCAACAACATCAGAAGCCGAACAACTAGCTGAGACTGTCAGAGAAGAATTGGAGCAGACTTTGGAATCTTCCCAAGTAGAAGAAAAAGGGAATGAGCATTCTGAGGAATGGCTCGATACTTTCGGCCAGGAAGATGAAAATAAGGAAGCTGCAACACTGAAGCTGGAAGCAGAAGAAGCTGAAGAGCAGGCAGGCAGATTGATCACTCCATGGGAGATGGAGCTAGAGATGCTAGAGGATTGGCTGAACAATCCAGAGCCAACAGGAGAACTGGCAGAAGTTGATCTATCAGAGAAGGTGACTGAACAACAGGTCAGTCAAGAGAAGATTGCAGAGATGAACTCTGTAGCAGGGTGGCAAGTTAAGGCCATAGAAGAAGATGAAGAAGAAAGCATGGGAGATCACAATGATCTACCCATTTGCAGAAAATTTATGCAGCTAAGGAGACTGCATGAGTAGAGCCAGCCACTAGAGCAGCTGGACAAAGTGATCGAGGAGATTAGAGAGATGATGATTAGGTCAGAAGAAACTGTCAGTGAAGAGAAGCTGAACAGAAGGAAAGAAGTAGCAGCAATAGCGCAAAAGAAGTAGCAACAACAGGGAGATGGAGCAGATGAACAACTCCAGAAATTTGTTTGGGATCCAAGAGCATTTCAACAGCTAAGATGGGAAGCTCATGAGTAGGAGCTCATGAATTTTTCAGCTGAGGAGTATGATGCAGGAGAATCTCTCCATGTTAGCTAGCCAGCCAACCAGCCATGTCGGCACGTGCATTCAAAGCTGAAGAGAGGCGCAACCCTCGTCTTCCATTTTGAATTTGAATGTAATTTAATGTTTAGGCTGTTGAGCCGTGAAGCCGTGCCTTTGTGTAGGCATTAGAGTAGGTAGTCCTTTGATGTTGTAAGGTTGAGATCTAGATCTGATTTGTGGACTAGACAACCCATTCAATGTAATTGAATAGGGTAGGTAGATTGGAGGGAAGAGCTCGAAGAACCCCTCTTGTAAAAGATCAATTTGGATCTCATTTTGGTAGTAGTTGTAAGAGTTGTAATTGTATCTCATCGTAGAGAGTCTGCGAGTAGGGAGCAAAATAAAAGGAGCTGAGACATTGTTACAGTCCATGCTCAGAACACCTTTGTAAAGAGACATTTTGATTAATATAAACCAGAGCATTTTTTCCTGCATATTGTCTGTGTTATGTGAATGTCTTTGTGTGTTCTTTATGCTGTAGATGTATGCTAGAAATTTGCAGGGAGTTGTTTGATTTTCAGGCTTGAAAGGTTCTTTGTGGTTTCATTCCAGGAGGGCATGACAGAGTACTGTGGTCTCTGAATACCAGTGCATAGATGCATTTCTGAACTCTGCGGATTCAGACAAAGACGTACCAAGTGGGCACAGAAGATGAAGTCATTAACTCGGAGGAGGACCTTTGAGGTTGCTGAACACCTCAGGAGGCAAGGTTGTGGAGAAACACAGTTGCAAACAGAGGCTTTGAGGAGTTTTGTAAATATCTTCCAGGTGGGCATTGAGCCAGTGCAAGGAGTGCATATAAGAACTCTATTGTGAGTTCAAAGAGAATCAAAATCACTAAGAATTTTGAGAGATCTGCCAAAAGGGCATTGAGCAGGTGCATAGGGTGCACAGGAGAGAATAGAACTGTTGGATGTTCTGTAAGAAGATACTCTGCTAGGTGGGCATTGAGTGGATGTGCAGACAGTCATAGGAAGAGAACTCTTTGAGTTCTATAGTTGAAGGAAGAATCCACTGAGGGATCTTCACAGATTTGTTGAACACCCTAAAACACTCAGCAATAGGTTTCTTGAGTAAAGGATAGCCAGAAAGGCATCCAATATCTCCATTTGCAGGAGAAATGGAAATGGATTGAGTTCCTTAAGGCTCTGAGTATTTGAAAATATCATAAGGAGTAGCACTTTCGTGTGCGTGAAGACTCTACAAGGAGTGTGGAAGTCGCAAAATCCTTCAAGGATTCGGGAGAAAAGCTCAGGAGGAACAACGTTCTTGTACACGCGGGTGAGACTCAATATTATAGAGTTCGTAGAGGAAGATGAACATAGGTCAAGGCCTTTGAGAATTCAAAATTCTTCCAAGTCTGGGAAGAAAAGCGCCAAGGCTCAGTAGGAGAAATAACTGCTATCGGATCAGCTGAAAATATCTGGATCGTTGAAGGTTTCTACGTCCAGGAGCCAGTACAGGAGGAGTGCACAAGAGAAATGATATGAACCATCAGATCTTGAGTGAAGATCCTGACAGCCATTGGATCTGTCAGGAGCTGCACAAGGTTTAAACCCTCAAACATAGAGCAGCAGAAGCGAAGTCCCGAAAAGTTTGGAGATCAAGATATTGAAGCTTGGGAGTTTGGGGATCTGGAGGACGAGAGTCCGGGCACTCGACATCAGAAATCGTGAAAAGGAGAAATAGATCTGAGTTGTCCATATGCGGGAGGACACGTGTCATGGAATCATCCATTTTGGAGATTTAGACATCGGGACTCATGGAGGTGATCATCTTGATTTCGCGAGTAGCGAAGTCCTGAGGAAATCTAAGCCATTCATCTGAGAACGGACACGTGTCACGAGATCCTCTCTATCGGGGACTCAGAAATCGGGGTTCACAGAAGGAAATCCTTCAATTCACGAGTGGCGAAGTCATGAGAGAATCGTAGCCATCAATTTGAGGAGGACAGGTGGCAGAAATCATGAAGTCGACGAAGTGCCGAAGGGATCCAGGATTTGGGTCTCGCAAACTTGAAAGTTCGTAGGGTAAGAGCCCAAGAGTTAGGTGCTCCAAGTCGCAAATTTGCGAAATTGCGAGGATCAAAGACAGTCGTTGGATCCAGAGGACCAGAGGATTGTTGAATCAGGAACCCCATCGCTGATCGCGCATTCAGCGGTTTGGAGGTTGAGAGGGGTCACTTTTGACTACAAAAGTCACGAAGTGCCGAGAGCCGAGGCTCTTATGGACGCGTGGTAGAACCACAAGGTGGGCTTGGGGAAATAGATAGGTGGACACACGTCACATATTGGGAGGAGTCAACACCCTGTTGACCTCTCACATCTCGGGGATTCGTGAGATAAAGGAATGAGAGTTCAACCCTTCGACTCATGAAGTCCCGAGTAGAGAGAACGTGAGGAGAAAAGTCAACATCGCTTCTCGGGGTTTCATGAAGGGAAGGTGACAAAGTTGGACACTCGAACCTGTGAAGTGGTGAATAGAGAAAGGTGCTAGTGCTTAGCCTAGCCGGTGGTCACGCGAGGAAGGCGCTGACATAGGAAGAGCCATACCCGTATTGGCATTTTGGGTATCGTAGAATTGGAGGAGGAAGAGTCGGAGTTTGAACTCACAAACTCACGAGTTGCGAGTTGCGACAAGCACCCTTGGAATTGGGCCTTGGTCATAGTGCTATGGTCGCACGAAAGGGCGGAGCTCACGCCTAGTGTTGTTTGCACATGAGAGCTTCCAAAAAGAACCTGTGGATCGATTAAATTGAGATTCCAGCAAGGAATCGAAAGAGCCAATTTGGCTCAAGGAAGATAAAGAACGATCCTGTGAGATGATCTCGGCCCAAGGGCCGATAGGTCTACGTCACTACGGTTAATCGTACTGGGAGTGTTGATAAAGTCAACAAGAATAAAACAAAGAATCATAAACTCAAATTCCCTTGTATTTTTTGTAAAGGTGACCACTTTCTGAGGGATTTCCCTAGTCTCCCCAAGGTCTTAGAAATGTGGTCTTCCACATCATCATCCCCTGTAGGACATGTCGAGATACCCCGTCATCTAGTGACATTAAGGTTGGTAAGAAGAAGAGAACTTTCAAATTTCCTTTCTTGTTATGTGAAGGCTATCATTACTATGACCTTTTCCCTCGTATGGACGAGGATTCTTATCTTTTGGAAAAGATTCAACTTCCAAATGGTTATCATAATATTTCTCCCAAACCATCATCAGTTGATGGACTGGTCAATTCGGTTCCATCCCCAGTCAGTTTGGTTGATCATGTGGCCAATATGGTTTCATCCTCGGTTGAAACACTAACCCAAGTGATTGATCTGATTCTATCATCGATCAACCCCAGTCTTTATGTAAAGAGTGAAACCAAAGTGGTCGATCCAATTTTGTCATCGATCGATCCCACTCCTCCTCTAAAGAGTTCCAAAGTGGTTGATCCATTTTCACCATCGATCGATCCCACTCCTCCTCTGAAGAGTGACAAGGTGATAAATATAGTTCTATCATCGATCGATCCCACTCGTCCCTTGAGAAGTTCCAAAGTGGTCAATCTAGTTCCATCATCGGTCATCATCGATCGATCCCACTCCTCCCTTGAAGAGTGCAACCAAAGTGGTCGATCTGGTTCCACCACCAGTAGATCCCACTCCTCATTCAAAGAGTGAGGATGTCACACAGGTCTACCTTGTTAATACTAATTCACCAAGACAAGGGGGCACTCCTCTCGTACCTATGGAACCCCCTTCAAGAAATCATATGATTTCTATTGATTGGAATCACTTGACAGAACCTCATCTTCCTTCTTACGTTCCTTTCCAAATCACCTTGCAAGTTTGTGATATGAATATTCCTAAGACTGTAATAGATGAAGGCACTTCTGTTAGCCTCTTATCCGCGAATGCTTGGAAATATTTTGGTTCCCCACAGCTTGCTCTCGTGACTCAGAATATGTTGACCTTTCACAAAATATCTAGTCAACCTTTAGGGATCCTTCCTCAATTTCTAGTTAATTTGGGAGGATAAATGGTATACGCCGATGTGATGGTAGTTCACAACCCCTTGGACTTTAACTTACTCCTCGAGTGAGACTATGTCTACGTTATGAGAGATTTTGTGTCCACTCTCTTTTGAGTGATGTGTTTCCCTCACAATGGAAAAATAGTAATGATCAACTAGATTTCATTAATTGACCCTCATCTGATGGTCAACCATCTTCCTTCCCTGAACGATTCATACATGTCAGCGATGTCTGCCCCACCACAGGTCAATTATGTAATAACCTACCCCATGCGTTCAACTCCTCACAAGAGGGAATATCTCACTTCTCCTGACTTAGATATGGTAGTTGACATGGTCATCTCTTCGATAGGGCTATTAGAGCTAGATATCCCTACCCTTATCGAGGTTATCGACATGTATTCCTTCTAGAGTGATTTTCTTCCATCTAGAGAAGATATATTGGAAGCCATTATTGAAGTTTTTCCCTTGACATGTATTCATTCTAGAGCATTGTCCTCTTGGAAGCCATGATCAAGACAAAGGTCATGAGCATAGTTCTTTTCCTGTGTGAATCTCATTAAAAAATGAAACAAAAATTAGGGGATTTAACCTAGATCCATGAACATAGTTACAAATGTTACAAATATTGGTGGCACCAACCTACTAGAGACACCAATCGCCTTAAATGAGCACCAACTCAACAATATTTAGGAACAAACCTACTGGAGACACCAATCTCCTCAAATGAGCACCAACTTATTAGCATATGTAGGCACCAAGTTATTGTTACAATATTTGCAAGCACCAACCTATTGGAGACACTGATCCCCTCACCTGAGAACCAACTCAAAAAAATATGTGTAGACACCAATCCAAGATCTTCATACACATAGTACTTCTGACTTCACCTGCATGCTTCATTCCATAGACAATCCTTCAAATGCTAATCACATGTAGCCTTCGTACTCTAGTGGGATTTGTTATCGCTCAGTTTGTAGGAGAGGTTAAGTAGCTTGAAGGCAAGAGTCAAACTAGCGTAACAAGAGCTTCCCCACCCACTGTCACCTCGATGGGGGGCTCTTTCTATTTAGGGTGGCTAATTCCTAGGGAGACGTCCCTAGTAATGTGGGGTATTGAAGGAAAAGGACAAAGGGGTTAAGGCTCAAAGGTTAAGGTAAGCTTTCCCTTCACAGATTACTGCCAAGAAAATAGTCAAAGAGAAGGTATTCCACTGAAAAGGCACCTGTTTGCGAGACAAGGCAATGATAAAACTAAAACGTGCAAACAATGGTTAGTACTTCAATTGTCAATGACTATCAATATAAGATACACATGAGCATAAATAAAAGTAATTATTGACGAAGTCGATGATTACAATAAAGGCAATGGCTTCTAATATCACTTCTTCAATAAATACCAAATGATAGAGCATTCAATGTACAAAATCAATCCTTGAATTATCAAAATGCATTAAATATCATAAATATGCTCACATATAATGTTGCTGCGTCAAGCCTACTAAGGGTGACGTCAGCCCTATTCTAGGTTAGTTTTGCTAGACTATGAGATGGAATTTTTGATAATTAGGC
The DNA here is from genome assembly GCA_010110895.2 of Picea sitchensis. Classification (NCBI taxonomy): domain Eukaryota; kingdom Viridiplantae; phylum Streptophyta; class Pinopsida; order Pinales; family Pinaceae; genus Picea; species Picea sitchensis. The sequence continues at coordinate 29,126 of SNQJ01S0108148.1, forward strand.
CAATGAAAATAACCAATACTTCAAAGTCTATTTCTAGATGACAAAGACACAACGTTTTATGCCAAACAAGAGTTCAAGAGAGGCATGACATCATCATAGAGTTAGGGTTAGTAAGTTGCTATGGCTAGTTAGGGTTTCAATTTAAGAGTTTTATGAAGGTTGTTTTAACACACTAGACTCAACGTTGCATTATTAGACTAGTGCCTTAGGGTAAATGGAGTCAAAGAGTAAGGCTAAAGGCTTGGAAGGATCTAAATTTAAGGACGAGAAGGTTAGGATTTCTAGTGCTGCAATGGCAGGGCCACAAAGTCAAAACCCTAAGGGGAGGAGGCTCATTCCGGTGTTGCTTAAGCAAGGCCTCATGCTCCTCCCTCTT
>SNQJ01S0108150.1:8179-27930 GCA_010110895.2 Picea sitchensis
GGAGATTACCATTAATTGTTTGGTTCGTTATATTTTTTTGAATCGTTAGTGGTTACTAAAAAAACTACATATAGTCGCATGTAGTTGCCTTACACAACTAGGAAGTAAAGGTTAACTTGATATATGATTAATTTTGTATCTCAGTTTTTAATGGATTACAATTGGCAGAGAAATACATATCATATATGTTGAACAAGCTTGACAAAACTAGGCCTAAAGAGAACTATATATCATATATGTTGAACAAGATTGACAAACTAGGCCTAAATAACATGTTGATGATTTGTGATGGAACTTTAAAAACAATGGCATTATTGTCTATCACGTTAGTGTTAGAATAAATAGATTTGTGTGTAAGTATGAATAATAATTTAAAAAGTGCGCACAAGGAGAAGTGACTAATCATTTTTCCAACCCTCCTTTACATAAAAATCATAGATGTTAATAGTTTTAGTGAACCTTCTCTATTTTAGAAAGCTTCAGAAACTTATGATCCATAAACATTTGTTGAAGGTTTTGGCCATCCAAAATGGGATGAAACAATGAAAGGTGAATATCATTCTTTAATGCAAAAGGATATGTGGGTTTTTATCTTTGAAAAGAAGAAAACTGGTTGGATGTAAATGGGTGGATATGAATAACTATGTTGTAGATGGAAGTGTCAATAGACATAACACCTCGTGAGCTTTGAAAGGATTTTTTCAAGTAGAAGCCCTATACTCTAACCTTTCCCTTGTAGCCAAAATGAATATTGTGTTCCTTGTTCTATCCCTTTCAACATCATACAAATGGGTGTTAAATCCTCCTTCTTGCATGCGGATTTGCAAGAATAAATTTGCATGGAAAAACCACCTAATTATATTCAGAATGATAACTTTAGTCTTCTTTTTATCCTTATGAAATCTCGTTATGGCCTTACAAAAGCTCCTCGGGCTTGGTATGCTAAAATGAATATTTTTCTTCTGTTCTTGAGACCATATTTTTTATATGTCATTCTAACCCAAATGTCCATTCAAAGAATTTGGGTGACCATCTCATCATACTTGTTTAGTATGTTGATGACTTTATACTTACTAGTAATGGCCCCACACTTCTAATGTGTGAAATCTAGTCTTAGGAAGAAATTTAACATGATAGACTTAGGACATTTGCATTCTTTTCTTCGTCTCCATGTCTTTCATTCACCACTTTCACATGGAATATTGTAAACCAACCCCATCCCCTCTCTAGTCTTGAATTAAATTTTCTACCACTATATACTACACGAAATGTGGATACCACTTTGTATGATCAATTAGTTTGTATACTTTTGTATTTGACTCATACCCATTCTAATATTTCCTTTGATGTGTTCTTGTCATATACTATATGAAAAAACGCCATGAGAACCATTAGAAATTAGCAAACAAGATACTTTGATATATATATATATATATATATATATATAATACAATTTAGTTTGGAATATATTACATTTCTAGGGGTACTCCTTTGTTGGCTAGTTTTACTAATCCAATTGAGCTAGCAACCTTGATGACTAAAATCCTATCGTCGATTATGTTATCAATCTTAGTTCCAAACTTGTCGCTTGGGATTGTAAGAAGCGAGGTGTCCTTGCTCTTTTTTCAGCAAAAGTAGAGTATCAAGCAATAGTTCATGCAATTCAAGAAGCCATGTGGTTTCAAAAAATCATAACAATTTTTTGATTTCAACAAAAACATTTGATCATACTATGGTGTGACAATCAGACTACCATTCAACTCACCAAATATCTAGTTCAACATGAGTGCAACAAACACATTGAGTTACACATGGAATTTATAAGGAATATTCTTCAAGATCACATTCTTGAAGTGTTATATTCTCGATCATATGGTAAAGTTGCAAACATTTGCACAAAGACAATCACCAAAACCAAATTTTCAAATATTTAAGCTATGTTAGGAGGATAGGAAATTGTCATTAAGAATGATACATTCAAATACATACATCCTTCTCTTGTTGTGCCACCTTTGCAAATCCTTTAATCTTCTCCCATGTTTTTGTTACGAGGGAATGTTAGGATATTTAAACACTTAGGATTTAGTTAAGTTAAACTTAGCTTAACGTATCTTTATGTAAACCGTGTTTATTCAATGTGATTTTGTAACCAACTAATCTAATATTTATAATTATGTTATAGAAATAAAGTGTGTTGGAATAATGAGAAGGAGGGGGGGAGGGGGTGAATCAGTATGACCACTTTTTACCACTTTCAATCACAATGTATATATATAAAATTCAAATTTGTCAACAATATTCAATATTTTATTACTTATGCATTCAATATATTATTGCATCATAAAGAATATCATTCATCAGTGCATAATAAACAACCACAGATACACAATACACCAAAATTTGCGTGGAAACCCAAATGGGATAAAAAAATAGAACGTTTTATTATATATATCAAGAATACATTCATAGGAAACACCAAATTTCCAATTCTCCATCACCATCAGGAAGGGGGCTCCAACCCCCTATTTACAAGGTCCAACCTGAAGGAAGATACAACCCGTCCAACTAAAACTAGAAGGAGGCTCCAACCCCCTAGTTTACAAGATCCAACTCGAAGGAAGATCCAACTCCCTATGTTCTTTGGCTTCAACTGGAGGGAGGATATGGCCCGTTGATTTACAAGATCCAACCCGAAGGAAATTCCAACTGCTTGTGTTCTCCGACACCAATCGAAAGGAGGATACAACCCCCTTTCCTTACATTGTCCTGCCACCCTGAAATATACGTGTAGACTCAAGATGTCTCTACCACTGATACTGTCACTACAACTGTCACCAATACATCAACCTCTCACTATCACTCATTGCCATTGTCACTGTCACTACTATTGTCACTGTCACATCAACATATAACTGATGATCAACTTGTCATTGTCATTGTTACTGATATACCATCATCAACCAACTATAATGAAATCCAATCACATGGATACCAAAACCATCACCATATCATGTACATCAACCATGTACCAAAATCTGTACCATACCATGTACATCAACCATGTAACAAAACCTATACCATGTACATCAACCATGTATAAAACATGTACCATATCATGTACATCAATCATGTGCATCAACCATGTATCAAACTTGTACCATATCATGCATCAACCATGTACCAAAACATGTACCATACCATATACATCAACCATGTATGAGGAACTGTACCATACCATGTACCAAGATAACCAAGAAGTGCATCTAGCAATGTAAAATATAATACGTATCCCTTCAAATCCTCACAAATCCTTGCATGATATTCCTCCTTGAAATTATGTTGAATAATTATCTCCTTCAAATATTGAAATGGTGGAGGACATATTCAAAAATATTTTTGAATTATCCTTTGAAATATTCCTACACATTTCAAAGCTCACACAACTTTTAGATATATATGAAAAATATGTTACTTTCCTAATATTTAATCAAGAATTCTCTTAAAATACACAAAAACAAATAAATTGGAAAATAGAAAAAGTAAACCCATTTTATTTATGGAAATGGTATAGTAAATGATTAATGGAGTGATGAATAAGGATAATGTATGCAAAAGGAAATAAAATATGGTATTTTTGAGATCCAACACTCCCCCTAACTTAACTTGTTGCATGTCCTCATGCAACGTTGCATGGATTTCTTTCCAAACTTTTGTATTTTTAACTTTGGATTTGTATGATGGCGGTTTTTACAAATAAATCATCCCATGATAAGAGATACATGAGTGGTAGCGGTTTTTTCTTATGGTTGGTTCTTGTGTTAACAACATTCATTCATTTACTTGTGCTCTTGATGCAATACATAATGTTTTAAAATCATACATGCACCGGAAATGATGAACCATCAATGTACATTAGAAAGCCTTTTCTTCATGTTATGAATCATGCCAAAATAGATCAATATATGCAATCAAAGTGAAATAAAGTGTAGTTTGGAAGAGACATGTTGGTGAGTGGTAAATGAGATGATGACATGTGGAAAATGGAATCAAATGGTAATGATATACTTCCCCCCAAACTGATGATATTTTAGGTTCATGAAAATGGAAAATGAAATGTAACATGGTGAGGAAATTTTCCAAATTCATTCATTTCTAGCATTCAAGGAATTACATGATTAAATATTAGAAAACAACCTACCTCCACTTACCCAAAAAGTTGATGAACTATGCAATAGGAATGTGGTTGATATTGTTGTTGGATCACTGATTGTGAAGTAAAGGAATATGAACTACTTAGTTGTAAGAGTCAAAAGATGAAAGTGGAATTGTGGTACTCTCACATGGTTGGAAGTATGCTACTGCAAACTGCTAATGGTGTCATGGAAAAGTATGTAGTCTCAACCTGCTACAAAACTAGATGGTACAATTCTAGTCATGCGAATAAATGTGTCAATGTCGAGCATGAAAATAAGTCATTGGATTACCGACCATTGATGGATGTCGTTAACCAATGCGAGGGAATCAAACTATTGATGTCAATGAGTGCCAAGGTACCTAAGTACATCTTGCAAAGTGCGAATAAATGAGTTGATGTCAAACCACTTGAAAGATCTAACGATCAAGGGACATTGATGTATTCCCATGATTGTCAGTGAGATAAATTGCCATTAAGGTATGCAAGCCTCAAGCTATTCATAAGGACTCTAGTCTCTATCCCAGATAAGGTGTCGAGGTCAATGGGGTAAGACTTGTTGAAAGGTTGGAATTAAGGAATCCCACATCAGTCAACGCGAGTTGTACACAATGATTGGTAGGACTATAGATGAAAAGATCTCAGTAGCAACAATGTTTATGAAAAATAAAGCAGGATAATGTAGTCATTGAAAGAGAATTGAATGGTTTTATCTGTAAGGGAAAGATATGAACTGAAAATGGGGCAAATTGTAGGCGACTTAGAAAGGTAGGCATGTGTGAAGTCATGATGGATAAGGAAACAAAAGGTGGACTTGAATATACCAAGGATGAATAAGCTTGGAAGGAGAATGGTAAGTGATCATGTCATGGTGTAATTGGTTTTCTGAAAGATGGTTGTGTAGCTGGAAATGTCATGACATGTGTGATGAACAATTAAGATCGTTCAAGTTTTCAATGAAGCATGTCTTCTAAAAATATTGGTGATCCTTGAAAATCACTTATGCATGAGAGTTTATCATATTCAAACTTGTAAAAGGTTAGCACTAATCCTTCAATAAATATTGTGAGATCATCAAAAAACATAGTGCAAAAAGGAGTGCTAGAAAACCAATTTAAAAAAAAAATGAAATACATTATTTACCGATTGGCCGTGACGCATTTGTGACAATAGTCTTTGTGAATAATTGTTTAAGTGACTTCGTAGAAAACAATAAAATCTTGATTCCAATAATGTTTTCAGTAATTATTGGGATGTCCATTTGCAAATTATTATTGTTATAATGTTTTGATTTGTTTTTACTTCGATAATATTTTATTTTTATTTTTATTGTTTTTCTTTTTACCATGACACATAACAAATGGAATAAAATATTCAACCAAAAAGTGCACAATCCACCCATTAGATGATAAACGCAAGGAAGTGCTGGAAGGAATGTCCTGAATTGGCCCACCCACTAATGATTCTATTCATAATCCTAACTTTACGTTCAAATTTACTTCCTCAAAAGCTCCATGAAAAATACTATTGATCGAAAATGATTCAATTTCCCTCTATTTATCGTCGAAAACACTTTTTTATAGTGACTTTCTTGCTCTAGTTGTCATTCGTTCAGGACCAATTGGTCGAGTAGCTCTGCTCTATGTACCTCTCCCTATTCATTGCTTCCTTCCTTATATCTTTTTATTCTCATCTTCTCTCGACCTTGCGACCTTACTTTCGACAAGAAGACTATGTCATAACTCTTTGCTCGACAGGAACACCTCATCGATGACCATACACATTGACCTACCTGGCATGCGATATGAAACTATGGGAGTAGCATCGGTCATGGTCAGAATGGGAATCTGGGTAGTAGAGCCTTTTCGGCCTTCAATACGTTTCATGAATGGTTTCCAAGTCAGTATACATGTACCCTTGATAACCACGAAGACCAGACACTTCTTCACGAACAATCATTCATGAAATATGGTATCAAGAGATATAGACACTTCTTCACATAAAACATTTGCATTCAAGCTCATGTCTGTCAAAAGACCCAAAACATGCTTTCCACATTCATAAGCAAGATATTTTTCCATTGTCAAATAAATCCTCGGTGTAATAATACGTTCAACAATGGGGTCATTTTTCAAGTTCATAAATAGCATAATTCTCTCCACCACTAATGGCTCCACGAAACGAGACAAGTGTAAGTTTGTTATGAAAGGCGTGAGACTAAGAAGGAGGGAAGTTTGGTTGTTGCATCTGATTCATGAGTTTGTTGTATTAAGCACCAATTTGTTGGAATTGGTGGTAGGAAACTTAGAGTCAAACCTCATGAGCACCCTTGATTTGGTAAACAATGGAACTGTCAACAAATATAACAGATCCATATGCAATCTTCTCCAATTTTGTCCATATGCAATCTGCCAAATTATTGATTCCTATTACCGTTACAATTGTTCCGTCGCAATATATTGGAATGGTGGTTTTCTAATTACAATGGTTCCAACGTTTCAAACCATCGGCCAACCAATCATTGTATAATAGAACAATATTCATTGGAATTCATTTCATAATAAGTCATACAGAAACTGTAAATTGATGAGGCAGATTGCAAAAATGTTTATTTTTAATTGTTGTCTATGGCAGGTTGAGCATGTAGAGTTGAAGGATGAAAGATAGCGATGGGAGCGATGTTTGCAGGTTTATCAATTGCAGGTTTAGTGTGGAACTTCAATAAAAATTTCAGAAATGGCATGGAATTTTTGTTCTATTTCTTTGCAATTGCAAGTTTCATTCCAGGTTACAGGATGAAGGCGAAAACATGGAATTTCTTCCACTCAAACTAGGATGAGACAGAATCTATTGTAGCCTAAATAAATTTCAGACGATAGGGTCTTTGCATTTAGCTACAATTTCAACCTGAAATTCTATGAGTTTTGATGTTTTTTTTTTTAAATTTCATTTTTATTGTATTATAATCTAAACATCTGTGGTACATACATGATTGTGCTTGTCTTGGTTAGGATCTAAGAAACATCGTAATCACTAGGATGAAGTGATGATCGCGGATCTCAGAATAATGTGAATGGCAAAGTCGACTCATAGAATGAGTGGGCCCCACCCTCTTAATCATGGGCTTCTACCTACTCAAACTGGTTTTTGTTGCTTCTACTCCGATTGATTCTCTGAGGCAGTTTCTACCAGGCGATTCCTATATTAAAACCAAAAGACAACTAATTTTTTTCTTAAATTATTATAACAATTATTATTATTTATTTTTTTATTTTTTTACTATTCCTAATAAAACTAGAAGATTTATTAATTTAAAACAAATTGAATTGAAATATTTTTTTTTTAGAAAATGGAGATTGCAAATCTAAAATTCTAGACGAACAATTGATTACGTGTTTTTCTTTCATCACCAACAACTTAAATCCTTTCTGAAAACATTTCTAAACATCCTACTTTCTGATCCTCGAGATCGCACGAAGCGCGAGCAGAGCATACTTATTCAATTCTAAAACAATAACTAAAAAATAACATTTTTTTATTTGTTTTTCCTACTTACTCTGCTCTAATTGAAAGTTAGAAATTATTTACGTTTAGTCAAATATCCAATGTAACCATACACACGTCAAATATCCAATGTAACCATACACACAACAGTAATAAGAATATATTCACTTTCAATTTTGCGAAATGAAATTTAGAACATACAAAAATAAGAAAATTTAGTTATTGTAACTGTGAATTAAGTAAATAAAAACAAAAACTTTGATCTAACCTGATACTTACTTGGAACCATACTTTGATAGGACTTTCATAGGCTTGAGTTATATTCTGATTTAGATCACTCAAAATCTCTTCGTTGTCCTCCTTGATCTCTTGTTCAAATAGTTGTTCCCCATCAGATGTATAGGACTCTTCAAATGTTGATTCTTATTTTTCTTTTGGAGGAGTAGTTAAGCTTTTGACTGCAGTCAAAATATGCTCTTATTGGGAAGAAGAGATACGATTTGTTGCTAGGATTTGAGTGAGTTGTTCCAAACTTATGCTCATCCTAAAACCATCTTACTAGTATTCAAATCAGATACTACAAATGAAAAATTGGTACAAAACAGTATGATACAATATAAAATAATACTAGTACAGAAGTAGTGAAAAATCATAGATAAACAGGTACAAAATCAACAACAAACTCATATGAAAGAAAAAACTCATTCATAATGAAAGAAATCTGAACTGAAAAAATATAATAAAAAATGAAAGAACACTTGCATAAAAACAAACTTGCATAAAAAGTAAACACATTTGCGGAAAGGAACAACATGGATTTTTATCAACCCATTAAAATGGATGCACAGGTTCTTACATCTTGTCTTAAATTTTATCCCCCCCCTTGTTTTGTAATTAAAAACAACCTACCTACCTAAGCTCTAATCCCTTTAGCACCTCCCCGACAACGACGCCAAAAATGTCGAGTAACATATATACTAGTTCATTCGACATAAAATTGTCAACACGGGGCTCATAAGATTTGAGGTGCAAGAACAATATATGCAGGGTGAAAGTAAGCTAACCTAATCCAATGGTTGAAAAAAAAAAACACGACTGAAATTGAATTGCATGAAATAAACGAAAGCATGAAATTGTATAAATTAAACCTGATTGAGAAAGCATGAAATTAAACAAAGGAAAAATCATCTATAACATAGATAACAAATGACAAATGACAAACATATGTGAGCTCACATAAAATATATATTAACAACTCAAAATAACAAATTTATTTTGGAGAAATCTAAATATTTACTCTAAAACATCAACTCCATTACAACATGATGAAATCCACGACTAACACATTATATCAAGAGTAAAGAGTAACTATGTTCTTATTTTTCCTCTTCCTCTTCTTAACCAAATGAAGAGAGATCCCTCTTATTTATACATGAGCGCTTTGAAAAGAAGATAAGCAACTCATAATTACAGATCCACTTTTCTCTCAACCAATTTTCTATAATTACAAAATAGGTATCCCTTCAAATCCTCACAAATCCTCTCATGATATTCCTCCTTTTGAAATTAGCTTGAATAATTGTCTCCTTCAAATCATGAAATGGTGGAGGAAGTATTCGAAAAGGTTTTTGAATAATCCTTTGAAATAATCCAACACATTTCAAAGCTCACATAACTTTTAGATATATATAAAAAATATGTTAATGTCCTAATATTTAATAAATAATTCTCTTAAAATATATGAAAATTATTTACGACACAAATATAACAATTGATTGCCTAGGCAATGTGACGGTGAATAAAATTATGGTTGCTATCACTGTTAACAAAGATTATGAAATTCATATTCTTAATGTAGTCAATGAGCTTGAGGGTTTGGGGAGCAGAGAAGTTAGTGAGGATGTGTAGCAAAATCGGGGTTCAACTTCTAGTGGATCAGCGAGTGGAGTAGTATCATCAATGGGGAATAGCTCTTCCATATAGGAAGATTCAACCTCTTCATCGATAACATCCTCAGAAATGGCCATAAAAATCTTTGGTTTCTTACACTTATGCCGAGGAAAATATTTGTCATTAAAATTATAACAAACACCCTTGAGTTAGCATTCAACCATTTCTGCCCGAGTCAATTTCTGGATCTTGAGAAGGATGGCATGAGGGGGAGGATTGGTAGGTTGAGGGAGGGGAAGAAAAGAGGGTTTTATATTATGGGAAAAGATAATCGTTATTCTTCTTTGGAACATTTAGTATCTTCCAACCATGTTTGGGGGTGATCCATGAGCACTTGGGTGCTAATTCCATCCTTTAGGCCATTGATAAAACAGTCCTTGAAGAAGGCATATGTCATGCTCCCCATTCTTAAATCCAAGTGCTCAAAGGAGGTTATAAAGTCTTCCAATGTGCTATATTGTTTCAAGTTTGTCAAATGGCCTAAATAGTGGGTGTCAGCGTCAAAGCATTCACAAATATCTGCAACAAACTAGGTCCAAGAAACATACCCTTAGCATGCATTTTTACGCAATTGCCACCATTGTTAGTGTTCAAAATCCTAATAGATAAGAACATAATAGAGTTTGTCCAATTAATTAGTAATGCCATGTAAAGAAAAATAATGCTCCAATTGGGTGACCCGACCCATGAGATTGGAGCCATCAAATTTATTGACCTCAACTCAGGGAAAATGGGGGTCACGATGAAAGTAGTTGGAATGAAAGTCCATAGTACGGGAGGAGTTAGTACCATCTACTTGGGAGGGATTTTTAGGAAGGGGGGGTCCTTGGATCAGTTCAGAAATTGGTTGAGAGAGACATTGAGCGTGTAAAATTTTCCCTCTAATTGGTTAAATTGACTGTCAACTTTGGAAAATTCGATCTTGACTTGTGCTTCGAAATGGTCAAATTGGGCCTTGTTCTTGGTGATTTCGAATTGCATTTCTTGGGTGTGAGTGTTAGCCATGTGGAAAGTTGGGGTGCGTGGAATGGGGAGTGAGTCCACTGAAAAAGGTGGATGGGTGATATATATCACTATGATAAGGGTGAAAAGGGAAATCCAATGGGATAGGTGTCAAATAAGGGTGTCAAGAAGGGGTTCAATTCCATAGAAAAAGGATTAAAAATGATAGGTACCATTGTGATCAAGGATAAGAGACGAATCCAATGGAATAGGTCCTGAATATGGGTGTTGGCGGCGCCACTGTTATTTTTTTCCTAAACTCATGTAGAGTTATACTCCGACCTAAAGAGTACTGCAATGACGAAGTGGCCAAATTGTTAGCAAGAAAAATTTTGTAGGAATTTCTCAACCAGAATGTGGCAGGGTTGTGCGACAATAGATCTCATCTTTTTTTTTTTAATCCATTTCTTTCCCAATGGTTAGGGTTTTCAGGGTTCCTATAGACAAGGGTTTTCCTTGTGCTACAACTCTATAATATATGTGCAAGGTCAAACAATAATACTTATTCAAATATCTCAGGAAACTAACTAAGGAGGCTCGACCATACCCTTAGTCATACTACGCGATTATGCAGGTACTTGAGATTATCTTCCCGAGTGTGGTTCTTGGTGTCACTATAATAGTCAAGCGATTGATCGACTGAATTAGGTTTGGTTTCATGAGACTTGTGGGACTCCCAATATACCTAACATGGTATATTGGTGTTATAGAGGTTTCCAACAATGTGAAACACATGTTCTTAGTAACCCTATGAAATCATTTGTATTTCGTGCATGTAGTTTTTCCCATTGTCATTTTACCCATTGAACGACATATCTCTATGCTTTAAAGATGTTGATAGTACACATCTCTACCCAGAAAAAAATTCTCACAGTTTCCACGAAGAAAAGTGATTTGATACCACTTGTTATGTACTAGATATATTATATTAAGTAGAAAACATAAATACTAGAGAAAATACCAACATAATAACAAAATGTAGAGAACCACAACACCAAAAATGATATCTTTATTGATAGAAAAAAAATGTTCATAAGTGTCTCTTCAAGGGAGAAACCTCTAGCACATAAACACTCTATTACAATAATTCTCAAGACATGACATTCACATGCCTCCTACTCTTATTTATACTAATTTTATCTTCTAAAGAGCATTCTAGAGGAAGATCTTTCTAGAAGCATAAACTTCTATTAGGTCTTCTTTTATTTGATTTGTTCATATTATTAAATAGGTCTTCTTAACTAATCTCAACCTTTATTAGATGGAAAATATATTATTCTATCTAAACGAGAGGTTAGGGAAGTTGAATACCTAACACAAAAAGTAGAGAACATTTTAATCATTTCCTTTTTCTTTAACAAGACAACACATTTAGTGCAAATAGTTTTTCCAATATCTATAAGAGAAGATCCATAAATAACTAGATAAGTGAATGAACAATATAAACATTTCCAAATAAATTGAAAATGTGAACATCTTAAGGCTAATATACATATATAATTAAAGAAGTTAATAGATTGGTTTTGTTGGAATGCTTCACCTAATTTATAGGTCACACAAATTTGTCCACATGTCAAACATTGCAATGCTAAGTTAATTTCTCATGGGAGAGGCACTAGGATGGGAGCCCTTCCATTTACACTTAAGCATCCTTCTCCCATCTCTTTAGGAATTTATTAAACATTGCAATGCTAAGTTATAATGAACACGAAGGCTAGATATAATGATGGATGAATAGCTAATTAATCTTTGCAAGCAACCATTTTTATAGATAGAATATACACAAAGGCTACATATAAAGATGGATGAATTGCCCACTACTGTGATTTGCTTGTGGCCACTTGTCCTTGCTCGATATAAACCTTGATACACTGCGAAAGCTTCCACCTCCTCATTGTTAAAAATAACTCCTCAACAATGTCACTTTCTGAATTTCCTCATCAATCTAAAAAGAACCCTAGACATCCCAATACTAGCCAAACTTATAAGTTATCATATAAATTATTGAATAATCCTCTCATAGCGGGTGATTCATAAAGTGTGAAAATATCATCATTGTTACTTGAACATCTCAATTTTAGAACGCTGCATAATCGAGACAAAGTCTCATTATGTTAAACCAAAATACGAAGGACATAATACACTCAAGATCACAACGGTATTTAGAATGTTATAGGTATGTATCTTACGCTTCTTCCATTAGAATGTTAGAAATATTTTGTTGAAAAATAAAAGATTTAAATTCTATAAAATTACCTAAAAGACTTACAAATATACTTACAAATAAGTAAATGTTATTACGTTTTACTATAAATACTGAATTTTAAGGTATTTTTCAAGACTTTTTTTTTATATATAGTTCATTTTGTATATATTGTAATGATCATGAAAGGAACTTGTGTAAGGTTTAATTATAAGTCATATCAACACCTTATAAAATATGTGTTCTTGTTTCATCAATAAGAACTGTAGTCACTTTAGTCATTACGGGAAGCGAAAGGAAATTGGCCAAGTTTTTTAAGGTCCACATTTGTATTAGACGTACGGATTTGGATTTGAAACTTTCTATAGACAATTTCACTTCTCGTATCTATTGGTAAGCTCTTCTTCTATGTAATCATTCTTGCTATCACAAATATATACTCAATCAGTGATAATCCTTTTTTCTATCACCAATATATACTTAATAAGTGATACTTTTATGGAATGACCATTTTACAGTTTGTGATAGAAAATATGTACTAAGATGTTAATGTTTTTTTCTTCTATGTAATCCTTCTTGCTATCACTAATATATACTCAATCAGTGATAATCCTTTTTTCTATCACGAATATATACTTAATAAGTGATACTTTGATGGAATCACCATTTTACACTTTGTAATAGAAAATATGTACTAAGATGTTAATGTTTACTAATTTGATACTTGTTTTTCATTTTGGTTCGATTGATATTAAAAAAAATTGTGTGTTTCTTTTGCATTTACATAAACATTGTGAAAAAACATACTAATTTTTATGTGGTTTCCTTATTCCTACAACTAGGTAGGAAAGGTTATCTTAAATACTATTTGAAATTTTGTAAGCTAAAAAAATTATACAAGTGAAAATAAAGATTCATAAATTGCATCCATAGTTTTAATGTGATTATGATTAATTCACACAATTTGCATAAAATAGCTATGATATATGTTCAACAAATTTGAAAGCACTAATCCTAAATAACTTGTTGATTTGTAATGGACCTTTAAAAATAGTCGCATCGTTGTCTATCATGTTGGTTGGTGCCATAATAAATAGATTTATGTGTTTAAGTATGAACAATAATTTAAAAGGTGCACACAACAAGAGAAGTTACTAATGATCTTTCCAATGATCATTTAGATCAACATTGTACATGTTCACTGTTCCATTGAACCTCCTTTATTTTGGCTCATGTTTTAGAGACTCATGATCCATAAACATTTGCAAGATCTTTTGGCCATTCAAAATGGGATGCAACAATGAATGTTGAAGATCATTCTTTAATGGAAAATGGTTCTTGGGATCTTATCCATTTTTTGAAAGGAAGATAAATTGTTAGATGTAAATTGGTGTATATGACTAAGTATGTAGTAGATGGAAGTGTTGATATATGTAATTTCTTGTTAGATTCCAAAGTGTTTTCTGAAGTAGAAGACCTATACTCAAACCCTTTCCCATGTAGCCAAAATGAATATTAACTTCCTTGTTCCAACCCTTGCAACATCATATAAATGGTAGGTCCATCAAATGAGTGTTAAATCCACATTCTTGCATTGGAATCTGGAAGAAGAAATTTACATGGAACAACTTCTTGACTATACTCAAAATGACAATTGTAGTTTTTTTTCCTCATAAAATATTTGTAAGGCCTTAAGAAAATTCCTCCGGATTGGTATGCTAAAATGGGTATCTTTCTTCTTAACACCAGTTGTTTTAGATGTCATTCTGACCCCAATGTCTATGAAGAAAGTGGGTGGCCATGTCATGATACTTGGTCTCTATGTTGAAAATCGTATACTCACTAGTAATGGCTGCATGCTTCTAATTATCTAGGTGGATCTTGGTGGCCATCCACCTTTTCCACTGAATCAACATTATCGAGCTTGTGGTTTTGATAAATGATTATACTGACCCTTTTGTTGGGGAATGTATTGTAATGTAATGTCCATTTGTTAATTACAACCATCATATGTACATGCCTACATCATTAATACATCAGATCATTTTAGAACTTTGTAATTAAGTGCGCTTGTGCTAGAGTAGTATTGGGATGGCTGGTAACCTCCCGTGAAGTCCTAGCATTTTACATGCCTATAGAATTTTGTAAACTTAGATCAATTTATCCCACATGCATCATGGGAATTATTCTCCTCTCACTCTCTCATATGTAATCAAGGTGAAGGAGGTCATTTGAGGATGGAATGGAGTGTGATGTAAATATTGTTGCAAATGAAGCATAGACAATATATCTTTTTCTTTAGAGATAAGCTACCACCATTCCAGTGAGTTTGTGTCTATAGTATTTTGCCTTTTTTTAATAGAATTTGGGTTTCATTGTATTTTTGTGTTCTTTGCTTCCATTTTTTTGTATCTCATTTCATTCTCAGTAGAATCTAGATCAATTGTATTAGAGCATTTTTCTCGTTGTTTCTTGGTGCATGTCCTCAACAAGGTCATGGTATAGGGAGTTGGGTCACGAGCTAGTTTCACTTGGGGATTATTGATCTTACCATGCTCAAAGACCTAGCATAACGGAAGAAAAGAGAGATTCCAAATCAGGAGATACTTTCAATATTTTTCTCAAGGAATCCCTCACAGAATAGAGGAATGAGATGATGGAAAAAATCGCTCAAATCCTACAACGAATACTGATGGTGGTCGAGGAATCTTCGACAAGAAGCCATTTTAGAGGTATAAAATCATTCAAGGTACAATTCAATTTTCATATCCCCTTATTTGAAATATAGATAGATGAAAATTCTCTACAAAAATGGTTGAATCTACTAGAAAGTTGTCACTATGTCCAATTTTTTTCTGATGGAGAAAAGATCATCTTCGCACTCCTTAAAGTCCTTCCCCATGTTAGATATTGAAGAGAAGGTTACTGTAAGAGGTACACCGTAGATTCTTTCAAGGAGGAATTCTACCCTCTTGGAAAATATGATGACCAGTATATGAGATGGACGAATCTTTGTCGGGAAAGAGACTAGTTGGTGCCAGAGTAAGCTAACATCTTTCATACCTTACACTCAAATTTGGGCATTAGAGACTCTGAGTGGAACACAGTTTTGAAGTACTATAGTGGCCTACATAGGTGCATCCAAATAGATATGGATTTAATGAATATATTCTCAATGGGAGTTGCTTATCGATATGTAGTCAAATTTTATCAGAAATTCAAGTAACTAAGTAAGTAGAAGTCTAGGTCTACAAATACGCCACAACAAAAGCATGGAAAAGGAAACCCGAATGAAGGACAAAGAAAGGAGAGCCAATATCGAGAAAATCAGTCCAAGCCACTATATAAGAAGGGTGATGGAAATTTAAAGAAGGACACATGCAAGTGGTGTGAGTTTCATGGAAGCCCCTAGAACAACAACAATGAATGTCATCAGTCGACAATATTGTAGAGGAGAACAAAGGTACACTATTAAATTAGAACGTTTTTGTGACGAAGTAGAGACGAATTTTCATCGGCATAGAGTCGTTTTTGCGAGAAAGATGATTTTTTTTTCATCAGAATCCGTTTTTTGGTGTAGTGGCCACACATGAATCTTCACCAGTCTAGCGACTGGGAAAAGAAGCCTATTCTCAATAGGGTAAAGTTTGGCTAGTGACGAATGTTAGTCGGTCGAACGACTAATATTAGTCACAAGAATGATGAAGACAACGCTGACAAACTTAGTCAATAAACCACTCTAAGTCGGTAGAACGATGAATATTATTTGCTAGAGCGACCAAACCATCAGTTAAAAAGTTCAAATGAAGGAGGGTCAATTAGTCGCTAGAACGACCAAGTGACCTAGTTTGCGACCAAATGACAATATAACAGACAAACACGTTGGTCGCTCTAGTGACTAACACGTTGGTGTTTGCGACCAAATGGCAATACTAGCGATGAACATGTTAGTCGCTAGAGCGACCAATGTTGGGTTTTTTTTTTTTTTTTAATTATGCCATTCACACAGGAATAGAGTAGAGCAGCGAGTGTGTGAGGAGAGGATGATTGTATGCTAGAACCGAAGAAGATTCATAGTTGAACAACAATTATCAGAATTTCAAACAACGCCCAAGTTCTAGTCTAAAGGAGTGAAACAATTAATGCCAAGGGAGTCAACTCATACAATTTCAATTTTAAAACCAGTAAAATTAGCAACCCACCGAGGGAATTCACAAATTCTCGAGCAATTGCAACTTTAAAATCAATTAAAGGATCACGATTAAATTAAGAACACCAAATTTGTTCTTGAATTCATTTTCAAGTGTAGATGTTGATGAGATTACCAATTTTGTTTTGGGAGCCGACATTGATTGAAAAGGTAGATTGTATGGAAAGGCCTTCTATTAAGGAAATCCCTATTGCAACAGGGATTCAATGTTTTATAAATATGGCCATGGACTGACTGATACTGATGGTATGAACCCTCTATCAGTTCATCAGCTAACAGTCCGATCTGTGCCGCCAATTTTGAAGGAAACAACTACAATTAGAAATGAAGACAGTTACTTTTGGGTGAAAAACATAAATAATGGCTTTAATGTCTTCATCAATCTGACAAATTCTTAATCATATGTATTTATTCTTTATTACTTGAATTAATTTTTTACCACTCCATAAACAATGTGTGAATAATGGTAACTAATAATGAGCAGTTATGGATGCACAAGATTCACCAACCCTCCACCATAGTAACAAATCTAAAACATATTTTCCACGAATGAGAAATGAGTGTGAATCATCGACCTATAATATCACTATGGATATCAACAATGTTGGCCAAATGCAGTAGCAAGGAAAGTGTTAATAAATAGGCAATAGATTTCACAAAGTGTGGGTTATCGTAGAAGTGAAAATCAACTGTGGAGTTCACAAAAAATCATGGGAGGAACATTGAACATATGAGAGCCTATAGATATGGATTTAATACAAGGTAATCCTAACATGTATCATATATTCCAACAAACAATATGGATGGCATTATTTGACATACGCATTGGATACATCAATGCAATTACTATAGAGTTTGCTCAACAGTTGCACAAAATGCCATCGTAATTCGAGGTTTTTAGGTTGGCACAACATTTAAGAGCTTAGAACATTAGAGACATTGGAGGATCATTGGAATTCCATATTACTTAATGAATTTGCTCCAAAGGATCGATATAGAATTCCAATCGAGAGCATAAGAAGTTGTAGCACACCATGGGTTGATTAAGCTATTTGTTTTCGATGAATTATGCATAATACAACCATATGTCACATGAGACATGTTCATTATCCATCATGAAGAAAATGTAGCATCAAAACCATATATTGAAGACTCATCACTTGCTTTAGAACATGTGCCAATACTAGTAGGTGAAGAATCCATGGATGCTACAGAGCCTATATCAACTATTGCTTAAGAAGTAGCAGAGTGTGAAGGAGTAGGAGGATATCTCCGCAATAGATTAGGAACTAGAATCAAATATTTCTAGGGCTAAAAAGGAAAATACATTAGCCCAAGCTAAGGAGCCATTTGATATTCTAGATTCCCCATAGCAAGAAGATCATGCCACCCTATTAGGGGTTCCAATTGTTAAAGGAAAAGAAGAAATCAACACCCTTGTTTATGAAAAGACACTTGTGATACATGAAGAGAGTAGTTGTGTTATTGAGCATATTCCGAAGAGGATAAGGAGATATGGTTCGAATAGGCTACAAAATAGTATTCTAACACACATCGTGGCCACAAATTCAGTTAAATTTTTGATGAGACAGTTGTTGATTTCTCAAGGTGAAGTAGCAATGGAAGAAATAAGAAGAATCAAAAGGTGAGAACTTTGTTTTTTTCGTTGAGCATAACCAAGTAATCACTTTGCTAGAAGAGAAATTTTCTTTAACCTCAATATATTTTAATGAAATTTTAGAAGTCCTCAGTAATGAAAATACCAAGATAAAAAATGACCCGGTAAAACAAATGAAAGAAACTACAAAAAAGGATTATGAAATTGCAAGATTAACATATGTATGTGAGGAGATTATTGAACAAGCTTACAAAATGTTGGCACATAGATCACTTTCTAGGGTATATTCTTTATACTTAAAGATCAATGGTACAAATTTAACATTGAATGATACATATCTCTTATGAAGACGGATTTCCAAAACACTTGGAAATTTTGTGAATTGTATTTTGATATCACCTGTAAAAGGAAAAATCTCCTTTGCAAACCTTACCTACACAACTAGGCATTGCAACAAATATTGAGGTCACCAAACCCCTATGTTGGGGGTGTGTAAATATGAGCATTTAAGTATGGATTCCAGAATGAAACTATAAGGTTCACAACTACAAAATAACATGAGCCTAAAGAGATTATAGTAGAATTGAAGATAAGAGTAGAAGGGGCCAGACCAAGTAAGGTATGGAAAAATCATATTCACATAATAGTAGATCCATATGCCTACCCAATTCTAGAGAGAAGACACTTGGACGTTGCAAAAAACGCATCAACACCTCCATAAATGAGGTACTGGGGAATATAGATTCGAGGTGACAAACACTAACATAGAAGCTATGGTAAAGAGAGACACACTCACTACTAGGACACAAGACAATTCTCCATAGAGTTGATTCGTATATTGAAGGTCTCAGGGTGAACATATCCTAGTGGATAGGGTTGAAGTTCAAGTACCCCTCCTACTATACCCCATTCCATACTTCAGGTAGTCAGGAGAACCTGACATTGATATTATAAAGGAAAGAACAAATGCCAATGTTACATGAGGATATTAGATGTATGGGAGGTATTGAATGAGTTTAGGTGAACTATAAACAAAAGCAATAGCTACAACTTTCTATGTAAAATATGATAA
>SNQJ01S0108151.1:0-10761 GCA_010110895.2 Picea sitchensis
TTCAATGTCTTTTTTTTTAATTTATTATAATGTAAAAGGCCTATTTTTTTCTATAGGAAAAATGGAAAGAAAGAGATTATCTATGAATATATATGGATCATGACCTGCAATAATAGCATCCAAAATTGCAATTGGAACCTCCATGAATGCTAGGAAACAAATTGATAGCACAACACGTGAGTTGTCAAGGGCAATGAAGAATGTTATAGAGTGGAAATATGTGGAAGGTGAAAACAAACTGGAATATTCTTGGTTTGTTAAAGACAAGCAAGGCAACAATGGAGAACATTTATATGTGTATTGTGTCAAGTTAGAACATGTGCAAGGAAATTATCAGGAACTTGTCTTGTTACGAGATATATGTTTGGTGCCAGCCACAGATATTGTTTATGCACTCGTCAAACCAGGCAAGACTTATATCAAGATTAGATATTGTTTGAAATTGAGCAATTATAACAAGGATGAATGTTTTACAGAATTATGTGCATCCATCATTGATGACATTGAGAAAGGAAATGTAAGTTTTTTTTATTTTTATTTTTGCATCCTTTATTATTTTTAGTATCATGTTAACTTTTTAATTTCATTTAACATGGAAATGTTATATATATATTTTTTACATGATTTTGTTGAACGACTTTCACATATGTTAGTGGGGATTTACTCTAAAAAGAATAATATCATGGATGTCGTCAACGTTTTTCATATTGAAAAGAAACAAGAAGGAAGGAAAAAGAAACAAAAAGTAACGGAGGTTGAAGCTGCAAGAGTAGATAGAGAAGAGCATGAAAGAAGAAAGAAAATTCCTCATTCTAGAAATCTTAAAAGGGTTACATTTGAAAATGAGGAAACTCCAAATGAATATTTTTTGAGATTAGTCCCAATGAGGTTATCACTACTTTCGCAAAAAGAATAAACAAGATAAACGCAAAAGAGCGATGGTAGATGATGAGTCCAATCATATTGATTATGAAGAAATCGTCGATTTAGACGAAACTCATTTAAATCATAAGAGGAAGAAAGCAAATGTTGTTGATGGTTTTCAAGAAGTCATCGTTAGTTATGAGTATTATAATGAATGTTTTAAAGGTAGCAGAGAAGTAATAACACTCGGTGTTGATCTAGAGGATGGTATTATGAAAACAACAAAAAATGTCATTAGAAATAGATTGAGGACAGTGAACTTAGTTTATGATGGTCATACATTTCAGTTGAATGTGGAGCAACTTTATAAATCCACAGAAGGGCAAGAAAAATATCAAATTAGAAAACCGCATCACTTGCATATTCACAATTTGAAAGGATTGATTAGGTACAATATATATGCACATGTGGTTGACTACTTAGTTCTTGTTGACCCAATGGAAGATCCTAGGAGGGAAGAATTTGATAGATCAAAATGTTTTGACTACAAATATTATATTATTGGAGGAAATCATTCTACAGAGGCTAGAAGATAATTGATGCAAGAATATCCCAATAATCCTCTTTTTGAGACAGTCAAATGCATAATTTATGTTGGTTTAACATATTCATATGCAAATTTATTGGCATGGGATCATAAAACAGACAATGAGTACAGAATGACCATGACTTTCATTCAAAGGGTGAGATTTATCCATAATGATTTTTATGAAATATGTTGTGGGGAGAGATCAAATGTTGATGCCAAGCTTCAGAAGCAGTGTTGTATGGAAATAGGTTTCCCACTTGATGATGAAAAAGCAAAAGAAAGAAATCGTGAAGGAAGTGATGTATTTAGATATGTGGATAGTTATTTTCAATTGGCATTTAAAACTTGACATGTATGGGATTTGATAGATGATATCTTCACCCTATGGAAAAACATTAGTATAAAAAATTAGAAAGTTAAGAAGGCTAAACCATTAATATGTGGCACAAGTAAGACAGGTTCTAAAATCAAAAATCTTCCAGATAATATGACTATAACACCTTGGATAACAATACAAGGAGTGAATTATGAGAAACTTATCATAGCTATATTATCATGTGTAAGGTCGGGTGAATTGTTAATGGAAGAAATGTGTGATGAATTTAAAAAGTTTGTTGAGTTATTTATATTTATGTTAGGACAAGAAAATTGATTTTTTCAGTTTAACATATCAATGTTCTAAGTATTTTATTATATATATCATTATAACAACAACAACAAAAAAATTAGTCGCAAGGTGTATATGAGAATACAAGAGGAAATGGTTAAGATGTTGAATGAAGAAAGTTGGGATGATATTAAACTCAACTATCCAAATTCGAGCTCTACGATAGTATTGAAACAATTTTGTGTTGCATTCAAAAATGTATGTTGATTTATTGCATTCATATTATTTGTTTGTAAGTTAATTTATTTCTATTTTAATAGTTATAGATATATAACTATATGTTTATTTGTTTCATTAAACATGCCAAAGAAGAATGCAGATGGAGTACCTGAAACCTTCAAAAGTTTTACTCAAAAATCCAAGTTTGAAAGAGAAAGAAGGAGACATGTTCAAACTACTGAACTTGATGACACCCTTGATCACTACATTTGGAATGGGCTCGACATTGTTCAGTATAAAGTGATATTAGGTGATTATGAACAACTTGCAAATATTGTTCCTAAAAAATAATACTCCCTAGTTATTGTGGATATCCCTTATAGTTATAATATCCAAAACATTGGATATGATATTGAGTTTTATACTTACCAAGATTTCAATAAAGCGGTTATGGGATTTACGGAAGTCACAACATCATCATTTTGAAGATTTATGGTATTTCATTCAGACACACAACAAGGATTAATACAATCAAACTTCAAGGGAAAAGAAAAGACAAGGATGCAGTTTATTTGGGAAGATGTTGAAAGTGTATGTTTAGCAATTAAGATTAGAAAACAATTTTATTAATTCTCTTGAGTTAATTGAATTTGCACTTGTTTATGTTACAGGAACAAGCCTAATATTCAAAGCTCCAATAGAGAACCATTTAAACGTTATTTTGAGAGTGTACATCTTGCAACCTGGACAAAAAATGATTCTTATAATTCTATTATTATCAATGTAAAGGATGGAGAGACTCTTAGTAGTTTATCGGTATACAATGTTGTGGTTAGAAAGCTAACATATGAGGAAAAGGATTTGAAAGGAAAGATGGTTAACGTTTATCAAAAACCACAAGCATTAATTAATTATCTTATGGAAACATTTTCAAGTGAAGGAGATTGGGTTTTGGATTTGTTCTTGGGTTCAGGTAAGAATTATGATCTAATATTTATGAAATCATACTTCAATCTTATATTATTTTTAATTTATGTCTTTTTACAGTATTTAACTTCATTATTTATTTTGTATTTGGTGATTAGGTACAACATTAGCGTGTTGCTTACATAAATGAAGGAATTGCATAGCCATTGAAAGTGACCCAATGCAGTGTAGTTTTATTCAACAAAGAATTAATGTTATTCCAGCTCTTCCAGATAAAATGCAAGAAGTTGGTTTGAGGAAAGGAGATTTTAGTGAATCAAAAGTGGCAAAAATATCAAAGGAACCTCAAGTACCATTAGAAGGAATGATTGGAAATGATCATTTTGGATAACGTGTGGATATCAAAGACCCAATGGAGGAACAAAATGAAACAATGGAAGCACAAAATGATGTCGAAGAAGATGATAATGTGTCTATTAAGAATGTTGAATTTGGGATATATGATATTGTTGATTAGTTTTAAGATTCTCTTTTTTTTTTTTGTAAATAAAAAATAGAACCTTATATTATATCATGAGTGTACAACTGTGAATTGTTTGGTAGCCACCTGTCCTGCCACAAAAGGGAAACCGGAACAGGTGCCTCCAAGCGATGATAGATCTATCATGGTTGTGACGCTGATTACAAAATTGTACAAAAATACTGAAAGTTTCAACTAGAACGTCATTTCAACTCGCTAACCTAAGGCGGGCTTCATACAGAGCTGCCATTACTATGCTAGTTATACAACTGTGAAAATTATTTAAAAATGTAATTGACAGAAAACAGAGTCTGGGGTAGGTCGCATTAAGCCAAAGGGGAACCTAGGTGTCCATGAGAAGTGAAGGCCGGGACAAACTTCTTCTTGCAAGTGGGGCATCTTGCAGACATTGGAGCATCTAAGAAAGCCTCAAACAGTAGATCCAATCGCTGGTTGATGATCCTTTGTTTGTGCGTCTACTCGTCTTATCGCTGCCTGATATCAAAAAAGAGCTCAAGGTGCTCCGTTGCCAGATAATGGATGTGTTGTGAGCCCTTATCGTCACCTTCTGTACCTACGTCTTCCATCTTCACCCCTTCTTCTAAAACTTGCCAGTTGGGAGGGATTTCCTCCTCTACAATGCAACCACCTTCCCACCAGTGAGGCTGAAAATCAGGGACAGAGGGACTTGGGAGGAAAGTCTTTGAGGGTGACCCTAGCTTGTTCCCAAGGCTTGGGCCTGGTTGCGAAGCAGAGGGTGGCCCTTCATGTTGGAGTAGAGGTAATGCCTCTCGTTTATCCAAGTTGAGGCCCTGAGGTGTCTCTGCCATCGAAGTGTTGGTCGGGGAATGAAGAGGCAGTGGTGGAGAATGCACGGTGGGGGACGGGGTCTCCTCTTTTGGTGTGCACAAGGAGGTCTGGATCTGGGGTGGTGGATTCTCCAATTTTTGGGTACGCAGGGTGGATTGAGAGTTGTTGGTGTGTTTGCAGGGGTGGCTAAAATGGGCAATCAGTGCTCGTTGAGAGGTTGTGAGTCGATTGTCACAGGTGTAGGCATTTTTATTTTTGGTGGCTCGCTTGGGCTTGCCTCTATCCTAGGGCATGGTGAGAAGAAGAACAGGGGTAGTGGGGGGGAGATGGTGGTCTGGGTAGACTCGAAAGGCACGTAGAGTGCGAGTGGAGAAGTCAAGAGGGATGAGAGACATAGTGTTGGAATGGTGGCTTGCAGTGAATAGGAGAAAGAACGCACCTTGGACAGTTTTAACACCTCTGGGGGCCATTGAAACCTCTCCCATCGCCATTGAAGGCTGACAGGACTGGTTCAGGCTCTTGGTACCCGTGGCCTGGCTGGAGTGCTCATCTGAGTGCTTGTCCAAGTACACTGAGTTAAATGTCATCAAGGTGTGCTTCATGGGGAGTTATATCCTCGAGGGGTGGCGGCCTGGGACATTAATTCCCCTCGCCATCTGTCTCGGCCAATTATCCTCCCGCTCTTGCCTCGTGTCACCTCATCTAGGTGAGGATAGTCCCTTTGGGCTAGCTCTTGGTAGTGGGTCCATAGTGTTGAACTTTGAGGTCATCCGGTGTTCATGAGGGTGATTTGTTGAGTGAGATCCACCCCCTCGTTCGCTAGTCTGTCTGCCACTATGTTTGCATCCCTTCTCACATGAGAGGTGATGAGAGTGAGAGAGGGTCTGAGTATATATTGGAAGCTGTGAAGAGGGCCCAGCAGGCGCCAGCTTGGGGTAATCTTTTTCGAGTTCCTTCCATAGATGATTTTGGAAGCTATCTCAATTATGACTTTTGAATCTCCCTCGATGATGAGGCAGGTGAGATCATGGTCTAGGGCTAGTTGGACTCCTCTGATCATGCCCCATATCTCTACAGAGTTGTTGGTATCATGGCCTAGGTTTTTGGCAGTCATGACGTGAATTATGCTGAATCGATCCCTTATAACTGCCCCTACCCTAGAGGGGCTTGGGTTGCCTTTCGAAGCTCCGTCGAAGTTGATTTTATGGAACCGAGGTGTGGGGGGGGACCAAATCAAGGGGTTGATCAATAGGGTGGAGGGGTGGAGAGGGGGTGGTGGAGAGAAGGTGGAGGGTAGTGTGAGGCCCCAGGAGTTAAGGATCAGGAATTCTGCAAAGTCAGTTGGTTGGTCTTCTTTGGTCCAATGGTGGAGCTAAAAGTTTTCTTGAAGGTTCAAGTGGATGGTGGACCAAATGCTTTAAGGGGTGGAGGGTTGCGAGTGAAAGACTCTCTTATTTATTTCTTTCCAGAGTTGCCACACTATGAAGCCTGGTAAGAGCTGCCAAAGCCTGTTTAGCAGTTGGCTTTTATAAGGTCATGTTCCCCAATTTTTTATTGTGTTTGTGATGCTGCCTTGATCTCGATGTGTTCTCCGTAGGAGTTGAGTGGCATGGTCCCATATAACAACGTTGATGGTGCATATGTTTAAAAGGTGTTCCATGGTCTCTACATTTTGATTGCAGAGGTGAGAAATCGAAGGTCCAATGAAGCCTCTTTTTTGGAGATTGTCCCAGGTTAGGATCTTGTTCTGAATGAGGAGCCAGAGAAAAGTGGAGATTTTTTGCCAGAATTTGGATTTCTAGACGACAGTCCATATGGGATCCTTTGGCATGGATTGAAATCCTTCCTGCAGAGCATGTCCTTCATTGAGAGTGAAGTTTCCGTGAGGTGAGTGCCCCCATCGAAGAATGTCAGGGCCATTGCTTGCTCGTATTCTTCTTGTGGAGATTGCATGAGTCAAGTTCTATAAGTTGCAGTCCTTTGCCACCTGTAGGTCCTGATGGGTGGATTTCCATGTTATCCAGGAGTGGTTTTGAGGGTTGGAAACCCACATGTCTGCTACTTTAGCAATGGTTAAATTTGGTATCAGTTTTTCATAGTGTAGCAGATTTTCGTTAGATTGGAGGGGTGGCAATTGTTGCTAGGAGTCAGTCCAGAACCTAGCGGTTTGACCAATATGTATTTCCCAGAAGGCGTGCTCCTGGATGAGTGGTATGTTCCTCCAAGTTGCATTCCAAATGTTGGAGCCTTGAATTTTGTCCTGCATTTGGATCCAGTGTGAATGTTGGATGTCTGGTGCATACTTGTAGTTCCAAAGCTGAGCCCATATTTCTGTTGGATTTTTTATCCATCTCCACCATATCTTTGCTCCCATAGTGTTGTTGAGTTTTCCAGGGTCGCGGAGACCAAGGCCTCCCAGGGATTTGGGTGTACAAACTTTGTCCCAACTGACTAGAGCCCATTTTTTATCTGGATTGTGGCCATGCCAGAGAAAATTCCTCTATAGATTTCTGATTTTTCTTATGACTGATTGAGGGGCTACTAAAGCGGAGAAAAGATAGGTCGGTATGGCTTGGAGGATGGATTTGAGGAGGTTGATTATGGCTGGGAGGTTGAGGGAGTGGAAGGTCCAGCTGTTGAGTCTGTTGGATATGGAGAGCAGGAGAGAGTCCTAAGAGAGGTTGCAGGCTGTCAAGTCCGACAAGGGGAGGCCTAAGTATTGAGTCGGGAGGGTGTGAATCGGAATGGAGAGGAGCTAGGAGATGTGTTTTTGGACAGCCTGGGGGGTATTGAAGAAGAAAAGTTGTAATTTTGTTAGGTTAAAGGAGGTGTCAGTGGCGTCACTAAAGTTAGAGAGGATGGAACTGAGTTTGTTGGCCTCTTGTTCCGTGGGGGTGCTCATGAGCATGGTGTCATCAACAAACTGGTTGTGTGAGGTCACAGGTTGAAGCCCATGGAGGGGGAAGCCTTACAAAGAACCATTGTCTATGGAGGCTTTTATGTAGTGTCCCAGGCCTTCTGCCATTATTATAAAGAGGAAAGGGGAGAGAGGATCCCCTTTCCTTATGTCCTGCATGGAGGAAAAAGGTTGGGAGGGGGTTCCATTGACTAGGATAGAGAAGAAGGTGGAGGTGATGAGGTTCAAGATCCAGTCAATCCAGTTGGCACTGAAACCAAAGGCTGCTAAAATTTCTCTTATGTAGTGCCAACTTAGTTTGTCAAAAGCTTTGGAGAGATCAAGTTTGAGAAACATACATGGTGTTCGTGCGCTTTTGAGTGAGTGAATGACCTCATGGATCAGAATGGCGTTGTCCATTATTTGTCTTCCTTCTACATAGCCCGGTTGCTCCTTTGAGATGTTGAAGGGGAGGATTGGCTTGAGTTTGATAGCTATCACTTTGGAGATGATTTTGTAGATGACATTACAGAGTGCTATGGGTCTAAAATTCTTCGGATTGGTAACACTCTCTTCTTTGGGTATTAGGGTAAGAAAGGTGGCGTTGAGGGCTGGGAGGACTTTGCCAAAGCTGCGTGATTCCTCCACCAGTTGCCAGACCTCTTCCCTTAGCATAGGCCAGCAGGCATGGAAGAAGTTCGTTATGAATCCATCTGGACCAGGAGTTTTGCCCATGGGTTGCTCCTATATGGCCTAGTCCACCTCAGCTTGGCTTATGGGGGTCATGAGGGATTCATTCTATTCCTGGGTGATGAGTGTTGGAATATTGGTTGTTACTTTACCAATAGCCTATGTGCGGTCCTCCTAAGGTTCTGAGAGGAGGTCTTGATAGTAATCAATGAGCTCCTGCGTAATGTCCTGATGAGTGAGCAGGGTTGTGCCTTGGGAATTTTCTAGTTTGGTTATATGGTTGATGAAGCACCTGTGGATCATAGATCGGTGGAAAATTTTTTTTTTTTTTCCCCCCTCTTTTAGCCATTGTACTCTGGATTTTTGTCTCCAGAGAATTTCTTCATGTTGTATCATTTCTTCCAATTGTTGCCTTGTGTTCTGTTCCTCCTGTTGTTGATTTTGGGTGTATCATGTTTGGATGGCTTGTTGTTGTAGGGCTTCTAGTTTTTGTTCCAGGAGTTTTCTCTCTTGGAAGATGTTTTTGAAGACTTCTTTTTTCCACTGTCGCACATGCTGCTTGAAGTATTTGAGCTTCTGCTGAAAGCAGTACATTTTGGTTCCATGCCGAATCTCTGTCGCGTCCCACCATATTCAAGCCATCTTTTGGAAGTCAGGATGGGAAAGCCAGAACTTTTCAAACCTGAAGGGTTTGAGCTTGGGGGAAGCCATGGTATCCACCCATAGCTGAACAGGCCAGTGGTCTGAGCCCACTTTTGGGAGGATGTTGGACTCGATTAGAGGGCCTTCTAGGAGAAGGGTCTCGAAGAGAAGAAAGCGGTCGAGTCTGCAGGCAATATGTTGGGGTCCAGTGTGCTTGTTTGTCCAAGTAAAGGTTCCATTTTCATTTTCTATGTCTACCAATTTGTGTTGTTCCAAGAGTTCGTGGAATTTTATGCTATCTTGTTCCAATATTTTCTTACCCCCCCTTTTTTCCTCTAGAGTAAGGATCATGTTGAAGTCGCCGCCCACAATCCACCTTTGATTTTTGGCTAAGGAGATAAGGTAAGCTAAGTGTTGGAGGAAGATTTATTTTTCCTGGATGGTCTGCAGTCCATAGGCATTGATTATCCATCCATTTTTGTCCGAACCTATTGCTCGATAATGGGCCGTGAGAGTTCCCAATGTCAAGATTCCTTGGTTCAGAATGACAGAGTTTGGGTTCCAAAGGATGGCAAGGCCCCCTGCCGCACCTTTCGAGTCTCTGTGGTATGAGTTGAAGTTATGCCAACATTTTCTTAAGATTGCTTACGCGGTCTATCCCACGCATTTTGTTTCTTGAAGGAGGAGGATGTCTGGGTCTTCCGTTTTGATGCAGTTTTGGAGGATCCTTTTCTTGGATCTTCCATTGAGGCCCCTGATGTTCCATGTGATGACTTTCATGATTTAACAGTTTGGTGGGTGGGAGAAGGAGCTCTCCGAGAGATTTTGTATCTGTCATGAGTTGATCATATAGTTGTCAGCCTCCTTGATGAGTTGTTGCATCGTTTTCCTGCATCTCCTTTTGTTTTCTTTTGTGTTTCGCCTTGGATCAGGGTTTGGGTCTCCTTTTATTCCCAATCTTGAGGTTGCCCCTGCTGACGAATCCAAAAAGACCTTGTGGAATTTTCTTAGCTGATCTTCTAGTATGGTTTGCAGGTCTTTCTTCTTGAGAGCTTCTTCCAGTCTGTCCAGGCCTATTCCTGCTAGGTCCTGTTCATTCATAAGATTATCTTGAAGACGATGCTCAATTTTACAATTTTTTGATGAGCTATAACTAACTAGAATGTTTTGACTTTTAGATTTTAAAATAAGATGTATATAATGTTGTTTTATGATAAATATTTTTATTGTTTTATTTTTCCTTTTATTTGTATGTGAATAATTTTTTCACGTTTTTTTTTTCAATTATGTAGATAAAAATGTTTTATTTGACATGTTATTTTAAACAAATAGGTACCAAAATGTATAGGTTTTTTTATTATATATGGCTATAAAATGTATATTGTTTTGCTAAGTATTCAAAAATAGTGTTATTTAACTACAATTATTTTCTATGTATTGAAGTAAAGGTAAACAATGTGTTAAAAATAATGTTTTCCATTATATTTTAAAAGTATAGAAAAATAAATTAATTAAAGAGACGCAATTATATAAAAAATCTTAACTTCAAAAAAGTAAATGGTAAAAAGTATTTTTAAGATTGAAAAAAGCATGAAAAATTACTAAAAACATTGTTGAATAAAAAAAAATGAAAATTTTGAAAATAGATAAAAAGTAAGCATCCAAAAATTTAAAATATAGAAAAATCACCTTAAAAAAGAGCGAGTAGCACCATTTTTAAAAACTGTGTAAAAAATGTGACCCCCAAAAATCAAGAAATACGTTTTAATTAAAATGATAACTATGTTTATTAAAAATGATTATTATAAATTAAATTTTAAAATGGTCAATTATATTAAATTTGTTTGAAAGGGAGAGTGATATTTTCTCCATTCATAATCAATTCTTACAAATAATAGATATATTAAATTTTAATAAATATATTTTATATAAACTTTGAACGTTTAAAAATTCAAAATATACCATTTTCAAAATGACAAAACACGTTTAATATATTT
>SNQJ01S0108152.1:44960-66196 GCA_010110895.2 Picea sitchensis
AAATTGATAATTTGTAATCTACTTAGTTTAATGTTGTGGCATTTTCCTCCATTTACAATCACCACTTGAAAGTTTATAAATGGGTGTGTAACACAATTCAGTTTGTATACCATATTTTTGTTAATGAAGGTACGGGTACTACCTAAGTCGATAAGGACTATGACATTTTGGTTGTTGATGTATCTTACAATTTTAACGGTTTTAGGCATGCCGATATCTTCGAAGGAATTCATCAATATGGTGTAAAATTTTGCTTCATTATTTAATGAGCACTCAAACTATTCTCACAGATCCCATTGAGGTTCATCGTCATCCTTGTCATTATTTTTGAGGTGAATAGTATTTATTTGGAACTTTTTTCCCACCAATACCATTTTTTATTACAACCAAAGCAAAATCCCTTAGCTCGTATCCCTTTCATTGCCTTTAATCATGATTATGGTGTGCTTATGCATTTTTGTGTTATTTAGAACATATCTATCATTACTTCAGGCCATGGATCCTATGAGAGACTTATGTTTATATACATTATTAGATTCAATATAACAAGCTAACTTGATGGATTTGACCATAATAGTTGGGGCCTATATTCTAATTTAAATGTTGGGTTACATCATTTAAGCCATGAAAGTAAAGTCCATGTTAGCATCTAGATATGCACCTTTGTTTTTTAGGCACTAACTATTGCAAAAGTTGTAGATCCAAAGGTTTTTCTTCTAGAACATTGCATGAGAATGATGGGGTCCATTAAACCTTGATTTTGTCGAGGTTTATGTTCATTAAAAGTTTAATCTCTCTATTGCTCCTTGCTTCTAAATTAAATGGATATTTGTTGGACGATAAAGGCATCACCACATAATATTTTTGTTGAGAGTGAAATGACAGTATGGGTATGCACTCTTAAAGTATTCATGCTCTTGTCAAACCCATCTAGCATCCACGAGGATGATATTGAATATGGATGACCTAACATATCATCGTCAATAATCCTAGCAAGTGTATGAGCTAGCTAATTGTCAGAGGTTTGTGCCTATTGGTTGGATGTCATTTGGTCATGTACGAGCTAGTTACTTGTCTAAGGTCTGTACCTATTGGTTGGAAGGAATTCGGATGCATATGAGTTACAACTCTAAGTCCCTTTTATATTACTAAGGCCTGTTTTCATTCGTGAAGCCTAGCGTGCCAGCTACAGACCTACCATTAAAAGGAAAAATAGCTTATTAAAATTCATATCTTATTTATCCCTTTCATGTCATGAGTTTCTTATTGACTTGTTAGCTAGACAAACCAACAACAATCTTTTGAAGCTCAAAAGGGTCACAACTTGGAGCCTAAAAGGATCATCCAACAATCTCTTTCCATATGTCAAATCCTCAGTGCCAATCATATCAGATAAATATTTTTAGCCCTACAAACCCATAATGGATTTCACCCTTTGTAATATCCTAACTTCAAAAATCTTCCCATAATCCCAACACCTTAAGATAAATTGTATTTTGTATATTTCTTAGGTTCATATATATTAGAGGATTTCTCTCTTTATGTTTCCCCCAAATTCCTTAATCATCCCACACACCTAGCACTTGGTTCTTCATTAGATTTTATATTATTTTTAGGTCCATTAAGTTAGGAGGATTTGGTTCTCTATGCACCCTAGTACAAAATCCACCTATATACTTGACTCATGACATTATATTTATTCCATATAATTTTGGGTCCATCAAGATAAATGAGGAAATTAAGAATTGCAACTCCCCATGCTCTCATTCCCCAAATTGTCAAGAGTCCTTACATGTGGTTGAAGGGAATAAGATGTGGTTGTGTAAAGGGGAACATGTAAATGTTCCACATTGTAGGGAATTTTAGTTTCAACAAGAATCAAATCCTCCTATGGGTACCTAGTACACAAGACAAATGGAGAAGAAATGGAAGCTCTTTTATTGATTTGGTTTACTCATCATGATGCATTTGAATTGAGATCCTTGGAGGGAGTATTCATTGTCTTTGCCAGACCTTGTTTGGTGGACATATTTGGAAGAACAAGCCTAGCTTGGGCTTCCTCAGGGATTGAAGCCCACAGGTTGGATATTAGGGCCCACACACCGGATGATTATGACATGCCTTTGGAGGCTTAAGAGACACCTTGGAGGATCTCACATATCCCCTACAATCCAAACAACTTGCCTTTGGAGGCCAAAACGTCACCTTTGAGGGCTTGACGTCACCCTAGGGCTAGGGTTTGGTGGTGATTGAAGACACTTGGCCTTTGGAGGCCTAGCGCACTCATGTTGAACTCAACGAATTGACCTCTTGGAGGGATATGTGTGGCAATAGAAATATAGAGTGGAGAATTTAACTTGTTCAAGATTTCTTTTAATTCAAGCTTGCTCCCTTCATTTTATGCACCTTGATATAGAGTGAAGGATTTAACTTGTTCCCTTCGCAAGCTTTCTTTTAGTCTAAGCACCTATTGACCTAGAGTGGTGCACTGCTTAAGTGTAGAATCTTTAAGTTGATCACCCCAAATTCATTCCACTATCAGGAGGGAAGAGGGGTGTTGCACAATAACCTTGGTTCAATCGAGAGGTCATTGCACATTAACAATAAATTTGGTTTTCAAAGGCATTTTTTGTTGTTGTGTCTATCAACTATAAGCTTGTTCTATCCAATATATAGCCCATTGTCATAGTACATCATGCTCAATAAAATACTCACAATATTTTTAGCTCATCCACTCTTTTGATTGCTTACTAGATTCACAAGATTTGACTTGCAAGTTTTGTTGAGATTATGTAAGAAATTTCCCTTTTCAATTTATGAGTATACAACCCCAAGTCTAAGAATGGATCAACGAATATGTTAGCCTCTAAAAATATCCCCATGTCCAAAAATCATTCACACACTTCTTCAAAGATAACTATGCTTTTTACCATGCACTTTAGAAGTGTTATTTATTGATAATCATGTATTATTTTCGTTTGAGAAAGCATGTACTACACATTCATCCATGTTGCATGGTGTTGATCATGTAGAGACCTTCCAATTACCATAAGAACAAGTAGTAACCCTTTGTGTTCTACTATTGCCTATAATGGAATTGTTTCTAATTTTGTAGCATTTGATTTAATGAAGGAACAAGTAACTCTTTGACTATGTTTTAATTTGATGTTTTTCTAATGGATTTATGCTTAAATGCACAAAAGCATAAAATGGACATAACATTTGGATCTCTTAAAAATGATAAGCCAAACTAGCTCTCTGTTGTAGTTGTGCATGTGCATCTTCATTGTCTTGAAAATTATGTCTATGTCATCCAATTTTGTCCCACAATGTCTCCAAAAGTCCCTTGAGAAAGGAGCACATGTTATTAACGTCTTGCTACTGGTGATAAAGTTCGAAAATAATTGAATATCTAATTAACTTAATTTATAGATTGTCTTCTTTTTTTTTTAGTTTCAACAAGTAAAGAAAATTGTCAAAAATAATGATAGTATTCATGTCCAAAAATATATTATGGCTCTACAACATTGGAGAATTAAATCATAAGTGCCAGATGCCTTTGAATTAATTCATAAGTGCCATATGCCTTCTCACACTTTCCTAGGCTTATTGGATTCTCAATGTCATGCTTCCCTAAGTCTATCTCGCTTCAAGGTTCCTTCACTTTGCATTGTTTATAGTACATTGTAACATGTGTTTTAGGAAAGACAAGCATTGATGACCTTACAGTGACACATTGTATCCATCCATATTTGCAAGGAAAATGACTCGAGATACTTCTAATTGTGCTTCAACATAACAAATCAACCGTTCACATGTCATTGTGTGTCACCAGATAGAAGTATCATGCTACTTCATCAAGCTTTCTTGAACTTGTTGCATATATGAAGATGGTTTTAATAACTTTTAATGGTTTGAACTTTAGATATAGGTGCATTGTACTTTTCATATTTATGCCCTTGTCTTATTACTACATGACCATTACCTAGATTTTTAACCTTTTGTACATTGTTGCAACTCTCGCTCCAACACTAGCACAATCAAATTGGTTGATTGTAACATATATGGCTTCTACCTATGTGCCCATGTCTTAATAGCTTGATAAGAAAACATATATTAGGCCCATGAATTCTCTCCTAACCTTGGCATTATAGAAATAAGGGTTATCTTTGATCAATAGTTGTTCCTTTGCTTTGTAGGCTGACTGATCGACATAGCCTCAAACTAGCTATATTTAAGCTGCATGACCAAATTTGCCACAGTTCTTCAAATGGATGGCGAGAACATTGGTAGGTGTGAGAATTTGGAGTTGATATGCTTCCACACCCACTTCAAAATCGGCATGGAAAATTCGAATGGATGGCGAGAACATTGGTAGGTGTGATAATTTGGAGTTGAGATGCTCCCACACCCACTTCAAAATTGACATGGAAAATTGGGCGTTGTCTAACTGTTCTACGAAATGGTTTTTTTGGCCAGAATCCGACGACATAAATCTTCACTAAATCAATATTTTTCGTTGTTTAAAGTCCATTTTTTAATACAAAAATGAAAAAACTTAATGATGTTCTCATTGATTCTCCAGTGATAGTTAAATACACAAAACTTGCTAATAATCTTGAGATTGCCTATTTAATGTTGGAAAATGAGATAGTAGATGCCCTCATATAGGACCATGTTTCAAAATCATAACTGAGATTTCCTTATCCACACAAAAGGATGTGATAGGAGATTTCTTAGAAAGCAAGGGAAAACTATCATTTTTTTTTTTAAACCTACAGAAGTGATGCAGGAGCATCATTCCACGTCAGCAGTGTGTCAGCCAGCCAACACATCCAACACGCATTAATGGAGAAAGGGAGAGGCACAGCCCTCTCGTTTTTCAAAATTTGAATTTCAATAAATTTTGTAAGGCTTTTAATGCCAGACCATGCATCTGTTCAGGAAGTGGTTGAGGTTGCCTTAATTGGTAGCCTGCAGCAAGTCTAGATCAGTTAGTTATATGACATTCATTTATGTCATGTAGCCATAGGAGCCACTCGGTGAGAGCGATAGCTCAAAGATGGTGAGGTGGAGGATAAGCTTGAGAGAGCCCTCTTTTGTAATTATAATTTCTAGATAAAAATTAGAGTAGAGAGAGTAAGGAGGGGAGACCAGAGCAGAGAGGTCTCGAGAGAAAGAGCTGATACTTGTTACAGTCCAACCTTTGTAAACATTTGTATAGACATTTGGAGATTAATACAAAGAGCAGTTTTTCCTGCCCAAGAATTGTCTGTATGTGTTTGCATGTTCTTATGCATTTCATGTTTTAATGCATAACTGGTGAAGCATTGTAGAAGTTTCAATTTCTTCTCGTCTTTGAGTTTTTGAGTGTAAGGAGTGCACATAGTCCGCAAGGTGTGTGTTGATAGAGGGGAGGTAACCTCAGGAAATCTCAAGGGGGATAGCATTGAACCTTCATCAACAGAGGTGCAAGGAGTGCACAGGAAGGAACTCGGTTCCGAGTTCAATAAGAAGACAGAGTCACTAAAGATTCTGTAGAATCTCTTCCAGGAGGGCATCGAGCAAGTGCAAGGAGTGCACCGAGAAGAACTCTCTTTCGAGTTCTGAGATAAGGGAAGTGTCACATGAAAGACACTCACAGGGTTACTGAATATCCTGTAGGCTCAACAAGGCGTGCTTGAGAGGGAACTGTGCAAAGAAAGGCACAGAGAAGAAACATAAGTACTGAAGGTTCTGTAAATCTCTACCAGGAGGGCATTGAGTGTGTGCAAGTTTTCACAGGAGGGACTCTATTTCAAGTTCAGAGAGAAGAAGTGTCGAGGAGAAACACTGGCAGAGTTGTTGAACACTCTGTAAGCTCTGCAAGGTGTGCATCAAGCCGAAGAACACCAGGAGGGCATGAAGAATTTCTTTACAAGAAATACTTCGGATCTGAGTTTAGCAAAGTACTCAGTAGCACAAGGAGTGTGTGAGGATGGACTTATTCTAAGTCCTGAATCTCAGGAGGAACAATGCCTTTGTGCATAGAGCAATAGAAGAAAGGATATTTCATCATTTCAGCATTTTGGAGTTCGGAGTCCGGAGTGACAAGAGATTTTGGGGTCACTTGCATTGCGAACTCTCGGTTCGCGAAACCCCGAAGTCTCGTGCCTGAATTTCGCATTTCGGAGTTCGGGGATTGGAGCAGCAAAGGATTTGTGGATTCGTTGCATTGCGGACTCCCGATTCGCGAAATCGCGCCAGCCGTTGGATCTGGAGCGCAGTGGCCTGAGAGCCGCTGGATCACGGATACGTGCACAGGAGGAGCACACATAGGAGGTGCATAGAATATCGGATCTGGACCGTTAGATCCCACGTAAACGATCGATATCCATCGGATCCGAAAAGAGGAGAATGAGGTTTAACCCTCGTAGAAGCAAAGGAGAGGATTCGGCAAAAGCCTGAAATGATCGTGGTCGTTGATCAAGGAAAACCGTGGAAAGTGGTCAAGATTTCAGGAAAAGGCCCAAAAGATTTCGGTTCCGGGAGGATTGGGCCGTTGATCTCTCAGCAGAGAGATTTCGGCATTTTGGGAACCGGGAAGTTGATAGATAGAGGATAGGAGGAGTACTTACATCGCGATTCCCCAAATAGCGAAACCCTGAAAGAACGAACGCCAAGATATTTTGGCATTTTGGCAACCGGGGATTAGAAAGACAGAGAACAAGGGGGACGCTTGCATCATGGTTTCTTGAATCGCAAAATCCTGTAGTGCTTGGTCATGGACCGTCATTTCGGTATTTCAGGACCTGGGAGTTCAAGAGCGAAGGAGTTGTCAGACAGGGAGTCCTGACTTGCAGAATCGCGAAATCGCAAATTCTAAAATCCTGAAAGAGGACCGTGGTCGCGAGTAGTTTTCGTCGTTTTGGTGATCAGGAGTTGGAGAGACAAGGAGCTTGGGAGAGCTCTCATGTAGGAGTCATGAAAACCCGAAACTCGAAAGGTGTTGGTTCAGAACAGGCAAGAGTGTCGAAAGCGGAGCATGTGCATAGTTTTTTTCAAGGCCTATGCCAGAGGAAGAGGGGACCTATGGATTTGTTCAAGGGGTTCCAACAGGATCCCGAAGAGCTATTTCGGCTCAGAAGAAGAACGATCTAGAGACCGGGAGGTCAGTGGACCCTGTTGAGGTAGGGGGTTTGCATCAAGTGGTATCAGAGCCACTTTCTATCTATAGACTGTAGGCAGAGGGAGGTAGAGTAGATAAAGAAAATACTCTGATACACACCATCAAGTGGTATCAGAGCCAATATTTTTGTTGTTTGTGGATCACAAACAAGAGGAGGACTGTGAAGAGATACATTTTGATACCATCAAGTGGTATCAGATCCAATATTTTTTTGTTGCATATCATAGACAAGAGGAGGATTGTGAAGGGAGACAGTCTGATACCATCAAGTGGTATCAGAGATGATATTTTCATCTGTAGACTCCAGGCGAAGGAGACAACAGGTGAAGGAGGAGAAATTCTGGTAACACCAAGTGGAATCAGAAACAGAGATTCATCTGTATACAGCAGGTGAAGGAGGAGGTAGAATAATAATACTCTGTGAATATTGTTGCAAGGTGTGCAACAAATGATAGACAGCCAGGCGAGTTGTAGTAGAAGATGGAGATGCTCTCATATGTAGAGTGATCCATAAGTTTTCTAGGAGGGTAGACAAAAGATGGAAATGGCTATTGAAGGCCATGAGCGTGGTGGAAGAGGAGACCACCAGCAGAAAACCAAGGCAGAGATTGACAAGGAACTCGTTGAGATAAGAGCGAGAATGGAGTAGCTTGCATTGATAATGCAGCAGAATGAAAAAGCACGATGGGTGTATGAATGACCCATGAAAAAGTAGGTGAAGTGGCCAGTGAAGGAGTTGTTGGCCAAAAGACAGCAAAGGTTGTTGAAAAAATGGCTGAGGTATGTTGAAAGCCTCAGTGACACAGAGTTGGTTTGCATCTATGATCCAGAAGTTGGAGAAACCCTCAGTGATGAGGAAGAGAGATTAGTTTCAGGTCTCATAAACTTCCAAGAGGGCAGAGATGAATTTTTGAATTGCTAAGTGGGAAATGAAATGAGATCATTGGAGGATCTCATAGACTATCAAGAGGATAGCAGTGGAAATTCATATTGCCAGGAGGGAAATGGTATGAGATTAGCTGAAGATCTCGTAAACTGCCAGGTGGGCAGAAGTGAACTTTCGAGTTGCCAGATGGGCAATGAGAAGAGATCAGCAGAAGGTCTCACAAACTGCCAGGGGAGCAGTGCTGAAAGTTTAGCCAAGTGGGCAATGAGATGGGATCACTAGATCTCATAGACTGCCAGGTGGGGAGCAGAAAACTCCTAAATTTCCAGGTGGGAAAGGGGAAAGAGATGAGATTGTCTGAAAGTCTCATGAACTCAAAGGAGAGTTCAGATCAGCAAGGAGTGCTGACAGGAGAGAATCAGAAGAGAATTTTGATGATTGGGGGAATTTGAGTATTCCTACCAGATAGCCTAGTTGAGGCCAGAGAATGTGTTGCAGATGCAACAACAACAAAAGGACAGTCAGCAGAAACTATCATGGAGGAAGAAGTGGAGCAGACACTGATTTTTTCCCAAGGAAAAAAGGAGGAGCATTCAAAAGGATGGCTCAAATTTTTTAGCCAGGAAGCTGAACAAGAGATGACTGCAGCACTGAAGCCTGCAGCAGAAGAAGCAGACGTCATGGATTTTTCTTATCTGTATCAAGAATTGGAAGCCCTGGAGAGAAGGGTGATGATGCAAAGCTTTCACATCCAACGGGCTAAGTTGGAAGAAGGTAGTGGAACATACCAGTATGAGGAGAGGCTGGAAGAAGCTGGAAGTATGCCAGGAGGAGAAATGGCAACAGCAGAACTGCCACAGGAAGAAGCTGAGAAGTAGCTCAATAATGAGACTGCAGAGCTGGAGTCTATAGCAGAGTGGCCACTTAGTGCCACAAAGAGAGATAAATATAGCAGGGGAGATCAAGCAAATCTGCCCAATGAGAAGACATAAGTGCAGCAAAGAAGACTACATACAAAGAGCCAGCCACTGGAGCAGTTGGATGAGATAATTGAGGAGATCAGAAGGCTGATGATCAGATCAGTAGAAGCGGTCAATAATGAGAAGCAGAGTAGAAGGGGGCCTACAAGAGAAACAGGGAAGAAGCAGCAGCAGCAACATAGCTAGAGAGGAGCAGATGGACAGCTCCAAGGGAAAGTTTGGGATCTAGGTGGATTTCAACACTGGAGAAGAGGAGCTCATGATTTTTCCAGCTGAGGAGTATGATGTAGGAGCATCACTCCACGTCAGCAGTGTGCCAGCCATCCAACACATCCAACATGCATTAATGGAGAAAGGGAGAGGCGTAGCCCTCTCGTTTTTCAAAATTTGAATTTCAATAAATTTTGTAAGGCTTTTAATGTCAAACCACACATCCATTCAGGAAGTTGTTGAGGTTGCCTTAATTGGTAGCCTGCAACAAGTCCAGATCAGTCAGGTCTGTGACATTAATTTATGTCATGTAGCCATAGGAGCCGCTCGATGATAGCGATAGCTCAGAGATGGTGAGGTGGAGGATAAGCTCGAGAGAGCCCTCTTTTGTAATTAGAATATCTAGAGAAAAATTAGAGTAGAGAGAGTAAGGAGGGGAGACCAAAGCAGAGAGGTCTCGAGAGAAAGAGCCGAGACTTGTTACAGTCCAGCCTTTATAAAAATTTGTATAGACATTTGGAGATTAATACAAAGAGAAGTTTTTCCTGCCCAAGAATTGTCTATATGTGTTTGCATGTTCTTATGCATCTCATGTTTTAATGCATAACTGGTGAAGCACTACAGAAGTTTCAATTTCTTCTCGTCTTTGAGTTTTCGAGTGCAAGGAGTGCACATAGTCCACAAGGTGTGCGTTGACAGAGGTGAGGTAACCTCAGGAAAGCTCAAGAGGGATAGCATTCAACCTTCATCAGCAGAGGTGCAAGGAGTGCACAGGAAGGAACTCGGTTTCGAGTTCAGTAAGGAGACAGAGTCACTGAAGATTTTGTAGAAGCTCTGCCAGGAGGGCATCGAGCGAGTGCAAGGAGTGCATCGAGAAGAACTCTCTTTCGATTTCTGAGATAAGGGAAGTGTCATGGGGAAGACACTCACAGGGTTATTGAACATCCTGTAGGCTCAGCAAGGCGTGCTTGAGCGGGAACTGTGCAAAGAAAGGCACAGAGAAGAAACATAACTACTGAAGGTTTTTTAAAGCTCTACCAGGAGGGCATTGAGCATGTGCAAGTTTGCACAGGAGGGACTCTATTTCAAGTTAAAAGAGAAGAAGTGTCGAGGAGAGACACTGGCAGAGTTGTTGAACACTCTGTAAGCTCTGCAAGGTGTGCATTGAGCCGAAGAACGCCAGGAGGGTGTGAAGCATTTCTTTACAAGAAATACTTCGGATCTGAGTTTAGCGAAGTACTCAGTAGAACAAGGAGTGTGCGAGGATGGACTTATTCTAAGTCCCGAAGCTCAGGAGGAACAATTCCTTTGCACACAAAGCAATAGAAGAAAGGAGATTTCATCATTTCAACATTTCAGAGTTTGGAGTCCGGAGTGACAAGAGATTTTTGGGTCGCTTGCATCACGAACTCCCGGTTCGCGAAACCCCAAATTCTCGCGCCTAAATTTTTCATTTCGGAGTTCAGGGATTGGAGAAAAAAAGGATTGTGGAGTTGCTTCATCACAGACTCCCAGTTCGTGAAATCGCGCCAGCCATTGGATCTGGAGCACAGTGGCCAGAGAGTCGTTGGATCACGGATACGTGCACAGGAGGAGCACACATAGGAGGTGCACAGAATATCGGATCTGGACTGTCAGATTCTGCATAAAGGACCGATAGCCATCGGATTCGGAAAGAGGAGAATGAGTTTTAACCCTCATAGAAGCAAAGGAGAGGGTTCGGCAAAATCCCGAAACGATCGTGGTCGTTGATCAAGGAGGACCGTGGAAAGTGGTCAAGATTTCGGGAAAAGGCCCGAAAGATTTCGGTTCCGAGAGGACTGGGCCATTTATCTCTCAGTAGAGAGATTTCAGCATTTCAGGAACCCGGAAGTTGATAGACAGAGGACATGAGGATTCCTTACATCGCGATTTCCCAAATCGCGAAACCCCGAAAGAACGAACGCCAAGATATTTCGGCATTTTGGCAACCGGGGATTGGAAAGATAGAGAACAGGGGGAATGCTTGTATCGCAGTTTCCCGAATCGTGAAAACCAGTAGTGCTTGGTCGTGGACCGTCATTTTGGTATTTCGAGACCCGGGAGTTCAAGAGTGAAGGAGTCATGAGAAAGGGAGTCGCGACTCGCAAAATCACGAAATCGCGAATTCTGAAATCCCGAAAGAGGACCATGGTCGCGAGTAGTTTTTGGCATTTCGACAACCGGGAGTTGGAGAGACAAGGAGCCTGGGAGAGATCTCATGCAGGAGTCCCGAAAACCCGAAGCCCGAAAGGTGTTGGTTCAGAACAGGCAAGAGCACCGAAAGAAGAGCGCGCGCATAGTTTTTTTCAAGGCCTGTGCTAGAGGAAGAGGGGACCTATGGATTTGTTCAAGGGGTTCCAATAAGAGCCCGAAGAGCTATTTTGTCTCAGAAGAAGAACGATCTAGAGACTGGGAGGTCAGTGGACCCTGTTGAGGTAGGGGGTTTGTATCAAGAAGGCGTGGCAATAGCGACGATAGTAAATCGCAAGTATGGCATCTGCATCACAAGATATTAATAGGTGTTTTTACTCTGCCACGCTTGTTCGTCACTATTGCAACGATCTTTCGTTGCTACTTGTCATGCCTTTTCGTCGCAAGTATGGCATCTGCGTCGCAAGCCAGTGGTGGGGATTTTACTCTGACACACTTTTTTTGTCATTATTACCATGCTTGTTCGTCACTATTGTGAAGAACTTTCGTTGCTACTTGCCACACTTTTTTGTCGCAAGTATGGCATCTGCGTCACAAGCCAGTGGTGGGGTTTTTACTCCGACACACTTTTTTCGTCACTATTGCCACGCTTTTTCGTCGCTATTGCCACGATTTTTTCGTCAGAAAAAAGTATGCCTCCTTTTAAGATGGTGACACATGGTGGTTTTATTTCATCGTTGTTTCCACGAAAAACGAATGCGTGGATATAGCGATGAAAAAAGTTCCACGAAAAAAATTATTTTCCTTCGTGGAAAGTGTGACGGATATGTGTGGCAATAGCAACAAAGAACCGTGGAAAATTTGGTCATATGTAGTAGTTGTACATTCCAAGTTACTTGTTCCTAGAGATGGGAGACCAGAGAGTGGTTTGGCTCGTTTCTTATCTAGGCCCACCATACTATATGAGGGGCATAAGTATAAAGAATCTCTCTCACCCAAGATCATCTTCATCATTTCCCTGTAGTCAGAGCTCGACCTACCCACCGAAGCAGAAACATTTGGGGATCACATCATGAATCAATTGAATTAGGTGGAAATAAACTTCCTTTTTCTTGTGGTTATGGAGGCATAGTTATAAATCCAATTGTTTACCCAACAACATATTAGTGAATTCTAATTCCATTTTGAGAACTAGAAGTAAGGGTAGTTGGAGAAACCAAAGCAACAGTTCCATTAGAACTGACTATAGCTCTCATTTGGTCGAGCATGGTCCTTCTGATTTGCTAGAATATCAGTGAATCACAACTACTATGATACTACAATCTGCTCTAAAATATAGAAGGTAATAAAATATGCTATGTGATCTAGTAGGTAATACACTCTGCTCTGCGATCTAGAAGGTAATATGTAGCTTCTCAATCTAGAAGGTAAACTGCAAGTCGCTCTGACTCTAACACATAAACAATTGGATTAATATTTATCATTGTATAGTTGTGGGAAGATGACGATGATGCGATGAGGATGGGGTTTTGGAAAGTAGAAGGATGAATGTGACATATCAACACGCGACCGATTTATTGACTCACATATGGCAATGTAGAAGTGTAGTTGTGGTTGTATAGCTCTTGTTATCTCGAGCTATGGAGCTACTCATGTCATTACATTGAAATTTTCTTGAAGGTGGCGCATTGATAAAGCAAAATATTTATTTCATTTATATTGGTAGTACATCATTTTTCAAACAAATCATTGTAGTATATTTAAAGAACATAAAACTTAGCTTATATAAGAATATAAGCTCGGTAATAAGAATCAAAACTTGAAACCTAGGTTATAGAAATTAGGTTATATAAAAAACTTGCAATAAGAATTTGAACTTATTAGCCAATAGCATTCATTATAAAAGAAATTTAAATATTGTAAAAAAAATTATTTTATTTATCCTGTGTACAACATTGGACAATCAAGAAATATTTTTAGTCAAATCTTAACTAATGGATGGTCAATGATGAATCGATTTCTATAGTCCTCGCCTTCAACAGGGACTAATAAGAACGTAGTAGGTAAAACAAGTCTAAACTTGCAACTTTATAAGGCAATTGTATTTAAATAAAAAATATCACTATTAATTATGAAAAGGAAAT
Organism: Picea sitchensis; assembly: GCA_010110895.2. NCBI lineage: Eukaryota > Viridiplantae > Streptophyta > Pinopsida > Pinales > Pinaceae > Picea > Picea sitchensis. The sequence continues at coordinate 58,521 of SNQJ01S0108152.1, forward strand.
GCAAGTAGAGATGCATGGTGCAAAGGAAACCATTATTGTGGAACAAAGAGATAAAAGATTGACATGACCATTTATTCATTAAAATATACAATTAAATACAACTTAATTTTTGTCGTTTGTTATTGTTATGTGAGTGTCTCGTTCATTTGAACAAAAATTGGGTGTAATTAGAGACTCATGGTATAGATAAATATGTCAACACACCCACTTCTTATCCTTCACCGAAGTAATTTTAATAACTGAAAAAAGTTGTGTACACTTGCAAAAACATGAATTTCTTTATGGACACATCCACATTCTTTTAGATGCACTACTCTAATCCACCATCTTATGTAGCATGTAGCTTCTTTTAGATGCACTACTCTAATCCACCATCTTATGTAGCATGTAGCTTCCAACAAACATTCCCACCTCCCTAAAGAATCTTCAATGGCTAAAGAAGCTCAATCTTGACAAGAATAAGCTTGGTGGTTTGGTCCCTTCATCTCTAGGAAACCTCTGCAATCTCCAAGAATTGTATCTGTCAGAGAACAAAGCTTAATGGAAGCATTCGAGATAATTTTGGATGTCTAAATAATCTATGCATTTTGTATATCTTCACTAACAAGTTGAAGGGTCATTATTCCCACCTCTATAACTGGTCTGTGAAACCTCACTACTCTTGATCTCCATGGAAACCTTCTCAATAGATCCATTCCTACATATCTTGGGGATTGCGTTCTCAGTAGTCATTGGATATCTCTAACAATAGGGTGATAGGAAGAATACATAATTTTATATGTCTTCTATCAAATCTATCCATCATGTACCTCCAAACAAACAAACTCAATCGCAACATCCTTCCTTTGATGGATATCAAATCTCAAGGATTTATTGTCTTGATGAAACTAAATTGAACAGAGTCCTACAATTCTCTTTGGAAGGTCCTGTCAATTTGCAGGGCATTTCGTCAACGAAAAACATGATCATCGATCCTAGTGATCAAATTTGAAGGGCTAGTTTTAATTTCAATTGGAAGGGCATATAATTATCAAACTCTTAAAGAATGAAAATTTTAAAAAATAATTGTACTTCAATTGACAAGTGTACATTAACTAAGTCATCATAAGTAAACCATGTTCTTCCAAAAGAATGATGATTACACATTATTATTGAGTTTGGAAAGAAAAACTAGTGTAATCTTAGAAATGAAGGCCAATTTGTTTTTTTTAGATCACATCATTTCAATTTATAAGCATTACAAAGAGGTATTAAAATCTTGTTTCATATCACAACATTACAATTTATAAGCATTGCACAAAGGTATTGAAAGAAAGAAAAACTTTCTATTTCTAAAGATGATATTCAAAATGTTAGAAAAATGAATACGAAAAGCTTTCTATTTCTAAAGATGATATTCAAAATGTTAGAAAAATGAATACGAAAAGATTTCTATTTCTAAAGATGATATTCAAAATGTTGGAAATGTAAACAAAATATGTTGTAGAATCAAATAAATCAGTGTTCCAAAGCGCTAGCCTAATATAAATAATCTTAGACCTTTACTCCCAAATTACAATAAACAAGAAAAATAACCCTGACCTTAACAAGAGAAGGTATAATCTCGAGTTTTCACAACTACTTCTCAATGACATAAACAATTAGCATGTGCTTGAAGCATTGAAAAGTATCCAACTATCAACCTCGGTCTTCCAAAACGTTGTGATAAGTAAGTGATGGAATTAATAACATGAGAGTCAACACAGTATCATGAACTAATTACCAAGTAAAATATATGGAAGAGTTGCAAATTGTGGGCAACTAAAAATGATTGAGAAGAATTACAATCAAAATTCAGAAGCATTACCTTGACAAGAATATGGTACACACAAGTTTTAGTTTCTTACATTGATGCCCATTGATGCACATTGCCAGAATTTCTCTAGCAAGTTCAATTCTGCGGAAAACATTGGAGAAACAAAGCTTTAATAGAATTAGAGTTTGTGCAACTTGGTGGGAACTGAGATTGAAAAGTACATGTAATCCTTGCCACCATGATGCCAACTTTCCAATACAAACGATTGTCACAGCCAATCTTCAATCATCCATGCACACCCAAACATGTAATTCCACTTGAAGCGATCTAAATAAATAAACTTTAAACCATCACCACCAGGTCAATTGATCGGCTCCATTTTTAAAGTTTCTAGCTAAGCCAACTATGAGTTATATGACTGCATTGAATAAGCAGTAAATACATAACTGCCAAATGAGCCTATTTGAAAATTGATAACGATGTTATTTTCATTTTTAGGTATACTTAAAGTCAACATGGTTGTTGTTGAGCGAGTCAGTTTCCGAAATTTGGGCTCTAAGTGGTTCTATTGCACGTTATGTTTGACTTCATATGGGTCTGATAAGGTAGATAACATGGAATTCCATTAGCACCACAAATGACACTCGACTTATTCTATAATTGCACACACGTGGACTTAATCGTCATCAAAACAAATAGCTTGACACCACATTTCACATCATTTTTCCATACAAATCTATAAAATCACCTTGAGTTTTCAAATGTCAAAAACTCTTTTAATTTGATTGCCTTGGACAACATAGTCAGGTCATATTTTATGTTATAGCTTATAGAAATTCCACAACTAGTAGGTACTTTTTTTGGGTTTGTGTGCACTATCCATATCAAAGAAAAGATTGATCACATTAATAGAAGTTTGCACAGAGTATTAAACATTTTGTGTTTACCTACTCAACACTCATAAACAATGATTGGACAAGGGTTGGGGACACTTCACCATCGCTTTCAAGTAATCATTAATGCTTATTTAAAGATTTGAACGAGCTTCTTTAGTAGTTGAGGTGGTTTGAAGAAAACAAACCGTAAGATTATGATATTAATTCTGAACCATATGGCTACATTGAATTTCCGACTCGCCATGTAATTATGCCCATTGCCTCTCACACTGTGCACAAATTTATTTTTAATCCCTGAATCCAGATCAAATTTGAAATCATCTAGACTCTTGATATTTAAATATAGATGATGAATCCCAGATTTGGTAGATTTTTTGGTGGATCCTAAAATTAATTGTGGTGAGCTATTTTAGAGGACATCCTTATTTTGAAAGATTCCAATTAATTCTACACTTCCTAATGGACGTGTAAAATTTAATTCTTAATTTTTTTTTGAAGAACAAATTTGGACAAACCCTTCTCTGATGAGCCAAAACCCTTTAGAATGGCTAGGATGAGTGCCCCATTCCTACTTTGTGGGATCAACTATCAAGTCTTGTAGATCTCTACCTCAACGATAATAGGTTGTAGGGGGTCGATTCCCATGCTTGTAGAAAATCTTTCTAATCTTTTCTTTCTCTATTTATTTCATAACTATCTCTCTAATATCCTTCCGAGGGGATATTTCTGATCTACAAAACTTGGATATTTCATTCAATAATTTCAAGTGTGTGAGTGTGTCCATCGAAATATCGAAGCTCACTAGATGGATTCAGCTCTTTGTTGTTGGTTTTGTCATCAATGGTATAATTCTTGAGTCATTGTTGATTATGTCGAGGCATCTTAATACAATTGAATTTTTGAGCAACAACCTTAGGGGCACCACACCACCATGGCTAGGCATGGGGAAGGAGTTTCAAACATTAACCATTTAATTCAATTGGATTTATGTTTCTCTTAAATGGATTTTATCTTTTTATTTCCTATGAAGTTTTATGTATTTTAGTGTCTATTTTTTTTCCATCATCCCAAAATCAATGTTTAAGAATCAAGAAAATTTTATTCTAAACTATTCGGATTGGATCATTATATAATTTGTCATTTATCTTGGTACTTTTTGGGTGGAAATATATGAGGAATTGACTTGCAGGGCCCATTTTAGTGGCAGGTCCTTGTTTGAAGATTTGGGTTTCGAAACCTTCCAGAGGAATTTTGAGACATCAAATGACACATTTTGAGGTCAAAACTTTGCAAGCATAGCTTTCATCCTTTTGACGTTGTTCTACACACCGAAACCTTTCCAATGATGAAAAATCACCTCAATTGAAACTTTTATACGTAAGTAATATCACCCGCAATTTGACCTACCTTATTAACCACTATGGTACTAAGTAAATTCCATATCATCTCCATTACTGAAAATATTTGAAATTTAATTGATTGAATTATACATGGCTTGGGAGGTGTTATTATGGCTACTTTCCTTATTATACACTTTTGATTGTGAGTTCTAGAGCGCATGTTAGTATCACAACAGAGCAGACAAATTAACGCAAAGTCAACCCCACATCCTTATATATATTGGGCGTTGTAAATGAAGACTCAAATTTGAAGAAATTTAAGTCAGCAGCTCTATGTGCAGTTACAACAACAAAGGATAATTTCTCATCGAAATGAGAACAAGTTTCACTTTGGTAAGGAGCGCATGGATATTAATTGTCTTTATAGACGGTATATAAATGAAGGTAAAAAGAAATAATAAAGTCTTTCATTGAGAAATGAAATGATGTGATGTGATGGAAAATTTAGGTGCACAACAAAATACTTCAGAAAGCTAAAGTGAAAATATTTGAGAAGGGTGGCCACAAAATTGAAAATGGTTAAATTTTGTTGCATAAAGTTTTGAAGTTGGAGTCCTTTTGCAAAGTGAAGTCAATATTTATTTTATTATCTTTAAAGTCCATAACTAAAGTATGTTTTAGAGTTTATTAAAGGTCATAAAGGTTAATTTCAAATTAAGTGTGATGTGAGAGGCATTTGGTATGTAATGAAAAGGTTCGTTAAAAATAAGTCAAGATTTATTTTATTATCTTTAAAGTCCATAACTAAAGTATGTTTTAGAGTTTATAAAAGGTCATAAAGGTTAATTTCAAATTAAGTGTGATGTGAGAGGTATTTGGTATGTAATGAAAAGGTTCGTTAAAAACTTTGTGTGTCATTAAAGTGATGAGTATGTTGATTTAAGTAAAGGGTTTGTGTGTCCAAAAATTTTCAAAGAGTTAAAGATTGGTTATATTTAAAGTGTAATGGTAGGGTTTTTATGTTAAATGAGTTTAATGTTCATGTATTGAAATCTTTAAATAGTTAGAGTAAAGACAAAGTCCAAGTCAAGTTAAGTGTGAGTGGAAATATTTTGGGTATTTTGAGTATGTAATAAAGTTTTTGTCAAAGTTAAGTTAAGTGAGTTAAAGTTAACAAAAGTCAAGTTAGTGTTTGAATTAAAGTCACAATTGCATTGAATTGCATTGAATTGTAGAGGGCTTTTTGTATTCACATTGAATTCGAGGACAAGGTTTGGAGGGTTGAAAATTTTGGGTGCATGCTCAGTCGTACTCAACACCCTCATAATCATTGTATTTTGAAAGATGGGTGCATGATTGGTTGAACCCGACACCTGATTTGTTGTGTTAATTCTTTGACAAGTGAGAGTGATTACAAGCGAACGTGAATCATTAAGGCAAGTGAGCATTAAGTTTTAATGCTCACAAATATGATGGTAATAATGTAGATCAAGGAATTTTGGGTGCAAAGTGGAGATCACGAAAATTAGAGAATGAAGGCTCAACCCCGCAAATCTGCAAAGTTGGAAAAAAGGCTAAGTATAATATAGCAAGGCGATCGATCAAACTTGTGTCATAGGAAATTGGATGGAAATGAAGGCTCGCTAACCCGTCGATTTTTGAAATACAACTAAGTATGGTAACTAGAAAGGGATAGAAGAAGGGAAACAAGGGTAGGTATAGAAGAGGGAAAAGAAATGGAAAAAGGAAGTTGGGAAAATAGAAAGGGAAAAGAAATTTCGGAAGCATGAATTGATCTCAACAGACAGCTATGTTCATTCGCAAGAAGATGATTACAATGAGGCTCTGAAGGCATTTTTATGATAAACATGAATGCCAAAACCCTAGACATCCAAAAACCTAACCCTAGGAGATGAAGCGCCAAAAGTCATGTGGGCCTCGTTGGGGTAAGTTAGTAGATCAACTTCCTGGGGCGTAACTTTTTCATGCGATCTTCGTTTTAGGCATGTGATAGCCCATTGGAAAGGTATTTTCGAGAACTATGCATTGTGCCATCAAACTCTGACTTCGTCTACAGTTTGGTTGTGGCAAGCCAAGAAAACATTGTTTAAGGCCCCAAAATGGCCCTGGAAGTACAAAAAGATGTATTGACATGAAAACTTCCAAACCAAGTCAGTTGGAATAGGTGGGCAGCCACCAATATTCACCTGGATGTTGTGTAGGGATTTAGGACAGCAGAACCCACAATTACAGAGAAATGTCTCCATTACATAGAAACATATTGAACTGGAAATTGTCAAGATGAGCTAGTTGGAATTTGGAAGAGGTGGGTGGCCACCAATATCCAACTGGATCAATGTGTGATGAAAGATGAGGACAAGGAGTGAAATTAGGGATGGAGATCACATGGATATATTCATGGAGATATTATGGAGATATTTATGAAGATGGTTATGCTATATTGGACATCTTGTTGTAAACACCTCAATGCTATATTTTGAGGCCTCACAAATGTGTTAGTGTGAGAGAGATGTATTATTATTGTACATTAATGAAAATGCGATTTTGTGAGTATATTAGTGTTCTTATGATGATTTTTGTGTGTTAATATTTGTTGCATGTTTCTCTTGAAACCAACACCTTCTAGCTAGGTTTTCTCCCGTATTGGGTTTCCTAGAATACGTCTTGTGCTCAATTATGTGGATGGTGTGTTTATTTGTTTGTTCTTTAGTTTTCAAATTTAATAAAGTTACCAACTTTAGAGGTCCCTTTTAGTCGCTATTTTTAACTTTGTTTCAGAAAGTGGTGCTACCGGTAGCACCCATTTTTGGGGGGGTGGTTAAAATTGTGACTTGTTTGAAATCATGGCCTTGACAAGCGGAAAAAACCTTGAAATTGACCCTCAAATCGAAGATTGATGCTACTAGTTGTTGATTTTTCTATATGAGATGATATTGTATATTCAATATATTATTACAATGATGAGTGTTCCATATATAGAGAACATATGGTGACCATCCATGAAATGATGCACCCCTTGGATAATCAATAACTATTAATTATTGTTATTACTTATTATTATTATTATTATTTAATAATCAATAATTATATTATTAATTATTAATCTAGGAGAATGTCTTCTCGATGTTGTCCAAACATCAACACTCCCTCTCAACGAGGGAGACATTATGCATTATGTCAAGCTTGTCTATGAAGTGTACAAACTTCGCCCTAGACTCATGACACCCGTCTATCATTCCTTGGAGATGTCTCTCCCCACCTGAATCGAGCGGAAACTCCCCATGTGGCTCTCCCTATGATCCAACTCGCACTCTCTCATGAGATCAGGCTCACTCTAGGTCCTCATGTGATAGCATCTAGCATCTCAAGTCTTTATCATTCCTAGTCAAATCAACATGACTAAAGAGAAAGACTACACCTAAGCCATTCACCACAGATACACCCTTGTGAGTGAGTGTCAGGGCGATGCTACCTGACACACCTCAAGCACCTCGAGTCCATATCACTCTTTGTCATGATCAAAGAAGGACTACGCATGGGCCCATTTACCACAAGTACACCCTTGTGATAAATGTATCATATCTTCCTTGGTCTACAACCCAATCTAGGAGAAGGTTTTCTCGA
>SNQJ01S0108154.1:21462-46059 GCA_010110895.2 Picea sitchensis
TTTATCATGTTTTTCTATTTATCCCACATTTATTAAACATGTTGATGATCCATATAATTTTAAGTATATATGTAGACAATATACCTAATTTTTATTTATCCCACATTCGTTATACTAACAACAATTTATATCATCTGTGTTATGTATACGCAATCTTGTTTTATATTTTTACATTGTGTTATATCTTGGGCATTATTTGTTAAAGGATTTGGAGTAAGCTACAAGGCAAAAACATCGAGAAGGCATCTGAGGAGAATCTAGCATTTCAGAGGTTAGTTACTTTTTAAATTCTTACCATTTATCAAAACAACAATTATAAGATTATCTTTGAATCACATAATATTTTTTCATTTGAAAATTAAAAAACCTTAAATTTGTTTAGATGTTTTCTACTTTTTTTCTAAAAAAGACCCAACTTTTAAAAAAAATTGAGACTTTTTTCAAAAAAATCTTAACAAAATCTTTAAGATTTTTTGAAAAAAAAGTCAAATTTAGGTATAATTTAAAAAAAAAAATAACTTTTTATTGTTTTTTAGTTAAATTTTATTAGTTTTGGCCCATGGTGGTTACTGGGCAATGTTTGTGCCTTATCCGCGGGGGGGTTGGGGCGATGCACGACATTACCCTAGCATGGCCAGCCCTGTGGCGAAGCCGTGGGCACGCCCACGACTTGGCCATAGGGCTGGCCCCCGCGACCATCATGGTCCCCCAAGCTGTGGGTGTGCCCACGGCTTGGCCACAAGGTTGGCCCCCGCGTCCAAGTCACAGTCCCCTAAGCCGTGGGTGTTCCCACGTCTTGGCCATGGGGATGACCGGGCTAGGGATGGTGCCTTAGCTGTGAGGGGGATGGGTCAATGCTCGACATTGCCCCAGCCCCCACGACCAAGGCACGATCCTAGCATAATCCCAATAACTCCATGGTTCAAAACAATTTACATATGGGTAAAAGAAAATTATTATTTTTTTAATTAATTTTTATATTAAATGTTGTTTTTTTAGTTTATTATAATGTGAAAGGCCTAACTTTACTTTTTTTTATCTTAATATATGAAAATGGAAGGAAAGAGATTATATATGGATCATGAGCTGCAATAATGGCATCCAAAAATGCAACTGGAACCTCGAATTTTAGGCAACAACATGATAACATAACACCTGAGCTATCAAAGGAAATGAAGAATGTTAGAGAGTGGAAATATGTGGAAGGTGAATACAAACTGGAATATTCTTGGTTTGTTAAAGACAAGCAAGGAAACAATGGAGATTATATATATTTGTATTGTGCCGAATTAGAACATGTGCAAGGAAATTATCAGGCACTTGGCTTGTTATGAGATATATGTTTGGTACCAGCCACAGATATTGTTTATGCACTTGTCAAACAGGGGAGAACTTATATCAAGTTTAGATATTGTTTCAAATTGAGCAATTATAACAACAATGAATGTTTTTCATAATTATGTGCATCCATCATTGATGACATTGAGAAAGGCAATGTAAGTTTTTTTATTTCTATTATGGTCGTTTATTATTTTTAGTATCATGGTAATGTTTTAATTTTATTTAACATGAAAATGTTATATTTTATTTTTATAGGATTTTGTTGAACGAATTTCACATATGTTAGTGGGGATTTACTCTACAGAGAATAATATCATGGATGTCATCAACGCTTTTCATATTAAAAAGACTCAAGAAGGAAGGAAAAAGAAATAGAAAGTAATGGAGGTTGAATCTACAAGAGTAGACAGAGAAGAACATGAAAGAAGAAAGAAAAATCCTCATTCTAGAAATCCTAAAAGGGTTACATTTGAAAATGAAGAAACTCCAAATGAATACTTTGTTGAGATTCATCCCAATGAGGTTATCACTCCTTCTAAAAAAAAAAGAAACAAGATAAACGGAAAAGAACGATGGTTGATGATGAGTCTATTCCTATTGATTATGAAGAAATCATTGATTTAGATGAAACTCATTTAAATCATAAGAGGAAGAAAACAAATGTTGACAATGTTCAAGAAGCCATCGTTAGCTCATAGTATTATAGTGAAATTCCTAAAGGTAGCAGAGAAATAATAACACCAGGTGTTGATCTAGATGATGGTATTATGAAAACAACACAAAATGTCATTCGAAATAGAATGAGGATGACAAACTTAGTTGATGATGGCCACACATTTCAGTTGAATTTGAAACAACTTTATACACCCACAAAAGTGCAAGAAAAATATCAAATTAGAAAACCGCATCACTTGCATATTCACAATTTGAAAGCATTGATTAGGTACAATCCATATGCACATGTGGTTGACTACCTGGTTCTTGTTGACCCAATGTAAGTTCCTACGAGGGAAGAATTTGATAGATCAAAATGTTTTGACTACAAATATTATGTGATTGGAGGAAATCATTCTGTAGAGGCTAGAAGAGAATTGATGCGAGAATATCCCAATAATCCTTTTTTTGAGATAGTCAAATGCATAATTTATGTCAGTCTAACAGATTCAGAAGCAAAGTTATTGGCATGGGATCATAACACAAATAATGACTACAGAATGTCTATGACCTTCATTCAAAGGGTAAGATTTATCCATAATGAATTTTCTGAAATATGTCATGGGGAGAGATCAAATGTTGATGTTAAGTTTTGGAAGAAATGTTGTATGGAAATAGGATTCCCACTTGATGATGAAAATACAAAAGAAAAAAATCGTAAAGGAAGTGATATATTTAGAGCTGTGGATAATTATTTTCAATTGGGATTTAGAACTAGACAGGTATGAGATTTGATACATGAGATCTTCACCCTATGGGAAAATATTAGTATAAAAAATCGGAGATTTAAGAAGGCTAAACCATTGATATGTGGCACAAGTAAGACAGGTCCTGACATAAAAAATCTTCCTGATGATGTGACTATAACACCTTGGAGATCAATACAAGGAGTGAAGGATTATAAACTTATCATAACTATATTATTACGTGTTAGGTCGAGAGAATTGTCAATGGAATAAATGTATGATGAATTTAAAAAGTCTGTTGAGTTATTTATATTTATTTCAGGACAAGAAATTTTTTTTTTTTCAGTTTAACATTATTTTTGTTTTATTTAGTCACAAGTTGTATATGAAAATACAAAAGAAAATGGTCAAGATGTTGAATGAAGAAAGTTGGGGTGATGTTAAACTCAACTATCCAGATTCAAGCTCTTCAACAATATTGAAACAATTTTTTGTTGCATTCAAAAATGTATGTTGATTTTATACATTCATATTATTCGTTTGTAAGTTAATTTATTTATATTTTAATAGTTATAGATATATAACTATATGTTTGTTTGTTTCATTAAATATGCCAAAGAAGAATGCAAATTGAGTACTTGAAACTTTCAAAAGTTTTATTCAAAAAACCAAGTTTGAAAGAGAAAGAAAGAGACATGTTCAAAATGTTCAACTTGATGACACTCTTGATCACTACATTTGGATTGGGCTCGACATTGTTCAATATAAAGTGATATTAGGTTATTGTGAAAAACTTGCAAATATTGTTCCTAAAAAATAATACTCCCTAGTTATTGTGGAAATCTCTCATGGTTATAATATCCAAAACATTGGATATGATATTGAACCTTATACTTACCAAACTTTCAGTAAAGTGGTTATGGGATTTACAGAAGTTACAAGATCACCATTTTGGAGATTTCTAGCATTTCATTCAGACACACAACAAGGATTAGTACAATCAAGCTTCAAGGGGAAAGAAAAGACAAGGATGCAGTTTATTTGGTAAGATATTGAAAGTGTATGTTTAGCAATTAAGATTANAAGCTCTTCAACAATATTGAAACAATTTTTTGTTGCATTCAAAAATGTATGTTGATTTTATACATTCATATTATTCGTTTGTAAGTTAATTTATTTATATTTTAATAGTTATAGATATATAACTATATGTTTGTTTGTTTCATTAAATATGCCAAAGAAGAATGCAAATTGAGTACTTGAAACTTTCAAAAGTTTTATTCAAAAAACCAAGTTTGAAAGAGAAAGAAAGAGACATGTTCAAAATGTTCAACTTGATGACACTCTTGATCACTACATTTGGATTGGGCTCGACATTGTTCAATATAAAGTGATATTAGGTTATTGTGAAAAACTTGCAAATATTGTTCCTAAAAAATAATACTCCCTAGTTATTGTGGAAATCTCTCATGGTTATAATATCCAAAACATTGGATATGATATTGAACCTTATACTTACCAAACTTTCAGTAAAGTGGTTATGGGATTTACAGAAGTTACAAGATCACCATTTTGGAGATTTCTAGCATTTCATTCAGACACACAACAAGGATTAGTACAATCAAGCTTCAAGGGGAAAGAAAAGACAAGGATGCAGTTTATTTGGTAAGATATTGAAAGTGTATGTTTAGCAATTAAGATTAGAAAACAATTTTATTAATTCACAAGTTAATTGAATTTTCACTTATTTATGTTACAGGAACAAGCCTAATATTCCAAGAGAGAATCATTTAAACGTGATTTTGAGAGTATACATCTTGCAACCTTGACAAAAGACGATTCTTATAATTCTATTCTTGTCAATGCAAAGGATGGAGAGACTCCTAGTAGTATATTGGTATACAATGTTGTGGTTAACATTTATGAAAAAAATGAGGAAAAAAATTTGAAAGGAGAGATGGTTAACATTTATCAAAAACCACAAGCATTAATTAATTGTCTTATAGATAAATTTTCAAATGAAGGAGATTGGGTTTTGGATTTGTTCTCGAGTTCAGGTAAGAATTATGATCTAATATTTATGAAATCATACTTCAATCTTATATTATTTGTAATTTATGTCTTTTTAGAGTATCTAACTTCATTATTTATTTTGTATTTGGTGATTAGGTACAACATTAGCGTGTTTCCTACAGAAAGGAAAGAATTGCATAGCCATTGAAAGTGACCCAATGCAGTGCAATTTTATTCAACAAAGAATTAATGTTATTCCAGCTCTTCCAGATGAAATGCAAGAAGTTGGCTTGAGGAAAGGAGATTTTAGTGAATCAAAGCTTGAAAAATTGTCAAAGGAACCTCAAGTACCATTAGGAGGAATGATTGGAAATGATCACTTTGTAGAATTTGCAGATATCAAAGAACCAATGGAAGAACAAAATGACACAATGGAAGCACAAAATGACGTCAAAGAAGATGATAATGTGTTTGTTGAGAATGATGAATTTAGGATATATGATATTGTTGATTAGTTAAAAGATGCCTTTGAAGACGATGCTCAATTTTGCAAATTTTTTATGAGTTATAACTATAATGATTTGACTTTCATATTTTAAAATAAGAATAAAGATGTATCTATTGTTGTTTTGTGATGAATCTTTTTATTGTTTTTTTTTTTCATTTTATTTTAATGTGAATAACTATACATTGGAAAATTTTATTAAATGTTGTCATTTTTTTACTTCAAATATATAAAAATATGAAAGAAAATGATAATTTTTTTATAAAATTTTGACTTTTTTTGTTCAATTATGTCCATAAAAATGTTTTATTTGACATGTTATTTTAAGGAATATGTACCAAAATGTATAGGTTTTTATTATATATGGCTATAAAATGTGTATTTTTTTGCTAAATATTCAAAAATAGTGTTATTCAACTACAATTTTTTTCAATTTATTAAAGTAAAGGTAAACAATGTGTTAAAAATAATGTTTTTCACTATATTTAAAAAGTATGAAACAATAAATTAATTAAGGAGACAAAATTATATGAAAAATCGTAACTTCATAAAAGTGAATGGTAAAAAATATTTTTAAGATTGAAAGAAGCACGAAAAAATGACTAAAAACATCATTGAATAATAATAAAAAAATAGAAAAAATAGAAAATAGATTAAAAATAAGCATTTAAAAAAATAATGTGGAAACATTGTGGATCGAAAATTTTAAAATATCGAAAACCACCTAAAAACAGAGGGGGGGTGCTACCGGTACCACCATTTTTAAAAACGGGGTTAAAAATTGGACCTCCAAAAAAACTATAACTCTGTAGAGTTCTCGTTGAGTTGGTAACTATGTTTCATATGTCCTTGGGGGACTTTGGCATACAAAAAAAATCATTTTCCCCTTCAAAATGTTAGAGCTACATTTCAGCGGGCCATGATTTGAATCACATCATCGAAGCATATGTAGATGATCTTGTTGCTCGCTCTTGTAAGAGGGTAGATCATCCAGAGCACCTTAGACTTATTTTCAAACTATGTCATTATTATCATATTCAGTTAAATCCAAACAAATGCATCTTCTGTGACGTACCAGGGCGTCTGTTGGGTTTTATATTATCCAACAAAGGGATCATGGTTGATCCATTAAAGGTGGAGGAAATAGTTCAGTTCCACCCCCGTGCAATCTTTATCAATTACAAAGTCTCCAAGGAAAGGCCAACTTCCTTCATCGTTTCATAGCAAACTACGTCGACGTCACCAAGGTCTTTATGCACTTGTTTAAGAAAGGGGTGCCATTTTGTTGGGACAAGTTTGTGCAACGATATTTCGATGTGCTTAAGAACGTGCTCATGTATTCCCCTCTACTTAGTCCCTCAGACTATAGCAAGGATCTCTTGTTGTATAACATGAAAACATAATCCACAGTCGGTATGGTTTTGGTTTAGGACGATGATAGCTCACAAGAACATGTTATATATTATCTAAGTCATGGTTTGATTGGACCTAAACTAAATTACTCGCACGTTGAGAAGCTAGCCTTGGCAGTTGTTTACACTACCCAGATATTACGACATTACATTTTACTTCGGAAAACCACTATAGTTGTGGATATTAATCCATTTCAATACATCCTCACATGGCCTATAACTAGGGGAAAACACAATAAATGGATTGTCATCTTGTAAGAATTTGACTTAGACTTCGTTTCTACCAAGTCCAAGAAATATTTGGCTTTCATCGAGTTGATGTCAGAACTTCTTTGGGAGTATGAGGAAACCGTGATTACAGATTCATTCCCTGATGAAAATTTGTTCTTTATTTATTCCAACGATCCTTGGTACAGAGATATCCTTATATATCTCCAGTATCTCAAGTTTTCTCCACATTATTCATGGGATTATCGACACCAAATTCGCCATCAAGTGAATAATTACATGATTATCAGCAACACTTTGTATCGTCGAGGGTTCAATTCAATTCTTCGTCGTTGTTTAACCCATGAAGAAGTGGAGTCTGTGATCAATGAATACCACATTGGGGCATGTGGTGGTCATCTATCTAGGTTGGATAAAACCTAAAAAATCTTGCACGCTAGGTATTTTTTACCAACGATCTTTAAGGATTGCATTGAGGCGGTCAAAAGGTGTCATCCTTTCAAAATATTTTCTCAAAGGATGTGTGCGCATCATGCTCCGTTGTTTCCTGTCATCACCGTTGGTCCATTTATAAAGTGGGGAATTTATTTTACTACATGCCACCCACTATCAACTAGGGGGCATCGTTACATCATCGTGGTTGTCATCTACTTTACAAAGTAGGTGGAGGCCATGCCTACTTTTTCCAACAATGGTGAGACTGCAACTTTGTTTCTGTTAAATCAAGTTATCACCAGGTTCATAGTTCCAAGAGAGATTGTCACTGACCATGGCAGTCACTTTCAGATTTGAATGACGTCTAAGTTAGCATTAAAATTGGGATTCAAGAATGAGAATTCGTCTCATTATTATCCATAGGAAAATGGTCAAGTAGAGGTCGTAAACAAGTCTCTCAAGACCATACTTCAATGCAATGTCAATAGGAGCAAATCTAATTGGAATTTGATGCTTTACCCAGTATTATGGGCATACCAAACTTCGGTCAAGACTGCCATTGGTTTCTCACCTTTCTATCTCGTCCATGGGGTGGAACCAACCATTCCTATTGAATGTGAAATTACTTTGTTAAAGATCACAATCGAGCTTCTACCCGACATGACAAATTTAGAAGCATGTCTTGTTCACTTAGAGAAACTAGATGAGAAATGTCATGATATTTCCACCACGAACAAGACACATAAGAAACATGTCAAGTCTTAGTATGAAAAGTATGTCCATCCAAGGATCTTTTCTGAGCATGACCTCCTTCTAGTCTACGATCATGATAAGGACATGTTAGGGGAAGACAAGTTTAATCTAATGTGAGACATGCCCTTAAAAAATGAGCTTATGAGTTATCATATTTTGAGGGTAATGTGTTTTCGGAGCCCAGGAATGGGCTCTACCTCAAGAGGTATTATGATTGAGCATTGTTTCTCAGGCATTTTCTCTTTGTATTTATTTTACATAGATAGTAGTTTTAGTGTTGTCTCTTTTGTCTTTGGTTGCTTATCATGTTTCTACTTGCTTGACAGATGCCAATGGAATCTTCGGTTCATGTTGGGTTCGTGGATGGCCCAAGTTGTCCCACTCAAAAAATTTATTTCGTCGCATGGGTGATTTATTCGTTCAACGGCCAAGTGGTTGTCTTTGGAGGCGCTTGTCTAGGGCCAACCACGAATAATGTGGTCGAGTATAGCACCATGATCGAGCACCTAAGAGATGTTATTTCACATGGTACCTTGTATTTAGAGGTTCTCCTGGATTCCTAGTTGGCGGTGTCACAACTAAACAGTTAATATTGTCTGTGTGATCCCATGTTACTCTGAGGACTCTTGTGAGTACGTCTTCTAGAATGATACTTTAATTATATTACTTATATTAACGTTTTTAGAAGTGCAAATTTCATATATGATGCATACACTAACTATGTACTAGATTGAAATTTGTCACATATATGAAGTAAAGAAGCACATGCATAATTGTACATAACAATTGTATACTAAGGAAAAAAGAGAGATATATATACTATTATTTTACGTGTCCAATAATACAAAAATATGGAGTTAACAAAATCTGGGCCTCTAGCCCCGAATGTCGATCTATAGTCCAGTACAAAAAGTTCATAGATAATATATGTTGAGGGCCCTACCCCTCACATGTGTATTTATGTAACACACAACGATGTTGGATAGACGCTAGAACAATCGTACCCACGCCCGTGGTACACCAACGACATGTCGCTGCATTTGCTCAGGTAAGTCCTCTATATGAACCATGCGAATATGTTGTGTTAGATAGTCCAGATTTCTCTGGAAATTCTACAGTGTTCGCTCCATCTTAGCATCATCATGCCTAGTTTCCCCTCACCATGCCCCTTGTGTCGATTATGAGGGTATCCCTCTGGTCGTGTTGACCCAATATTTGTGCATTCACAAATATTTTGCTAGTTTCAATACATAACAAAACTATTTTTGTTTTACTTATTAAAATAATTAAAACCAAATAAAAATTAAATAATCTGAAAATTGAAAAGCTTTCTTACCAATATCTCCTAGCACACCACCACAAAGCTAATCTAGAGGCACGGGCATGCCTGGATCACGAACAAAGCTAATCCCTTCATAGGGATAGTCGTATATGGTGATTATTTGGAGCTCCCACCACTGAAAAAATGCGTCGTCTTGTGCATAAAGTATGTGCCCACCTCCTAAGTGTTGTATCAATGTGGACCATCGTAGTAAACATGGTTCCCTGAGTAGATGTGGTGGAATAAAGACTCATGGGCTAATATCAAGAACTCTCTCTCAAAGAAAGAACATAGGATGATCCCATATCTGAAGTTCTTCATCCTTCCTATCTTTCATTCAATCAATTGTGTTTTCATGCTCTGAAGCAAATAAGTAGTCCAATCATAGATCATTGGGCGAAGGCACTCCACCATGTAAAACATTTGTGAACGAGATGCTTGGTGTAGTGCATTAGATCCGTCAAGCCTGGTGATAGTCTAAAGGATCACCTTCAGGCTTAAATCCTCTATGTTTCAAATCGGGATTTGACTCCCGAATCGTTGCGTACCAAGTGTGTAATAAGAAGTTATGTAGTATTCTATGGTCATCCCAATCCCACCTCAAGTTTGAATATTTACCAGATCTCCTTTGCGGTATAAACCAATGATGAAGTATATGTCCTCTACTTCGATGGTCAAGGATTGACCATCTAGCATGAAAGCATCTACTTCTGGGTTCCAGTAACCAATCAGGAAGTACAACAGTCTTTTTTGTGCCCGCATATTGGGGCACTCATAAAATTTTCTCAACCTGCAACGTCGAAGAGCCTCTGAAACCTCCAGATGATCCCAAATTTCTTGTTCAATCTCTTCATGCTCTCGTTCTCGCCACTCTATAGTCTTTTTTGCAGCCCTGCATGACATCAAAGAGGAGTTTTTATTGGTTTTTCAACCTTTGCGGACTTGTATGCAAGTACATTTGGATACAAGCGCATAAATACGCTCCCAAAGTTAAGGGCCCCCGCGTATATGACAGGGTATACATGCCCCGTGCTAAGCACGAGCATGTATGAGCCCGTCCTCTTTAAAAATTAAAAATGCAACAAAAAAAATGCAGGAAAAAAAAATCTTGGACAGAATTGAAGAGGGATAAGAGCTTGTCTACCTAGTCCTAACAATGAAGGATTCCAACAATCGTAGCTCTGGTTATGTCCTTCGGAAGTTTAGAATCTTTTCCCACTCAAATTGCCTAATTTGGTAAAAAAAAAAAAAACTTAGAATAAAGTGTTTTTTGGTATTTTTTCACTATTATATAGAATTTTAAACCCACTTTTACATAGTCTATACCATTTTTAGTCATTTTAATGCCTAATGGACCAATTTTATCCTACAGAATGACCGTTTGAGTTGAGATTTTGTAGGGAGACTGTTCGTAATGTTACTTCTTGTATTCGCTAGTCCGATTTTAATGACTCTTTCAGGTAATGTTCTTGTCACTTCCATATAGGTTAGGTTCATTTCGCCTTGCATTTTGCATTACTAGTGGCCCATTATACATTTTCCTTAGGGTCAACTATTATAGCAAGATTTTCCTCACCCCATGCAATCTTGCACAGAGGGATTTTTTCATTTCCCTATGCAGACTTGAAGTCCCTTTTTGCAAATCCCAGAGCTAAAAACATGATTTTTCCACATATACACACCCTGCCTATATTATAACATGTGTATACGCAAGCTGCACCACTACAACCCGCGTACATCGGGAAATGTGCCCAAAATTAAAAAATGGTCTCGGGTTTCCATGTCACTTCACGATATCAATGATCCTTGGCCTTCCATATACTGGAAACGTTCTGACTCGACCCTTCAGTTCCACTTGAAGGTTATAAATGGGCCAAATCCAAGCTATGGAAAAGAGGAGAAACAATTTAACTTTTCTCTCAAAGTTGAATTATTTCTCCTCTTTTCCATAGCTCGGATTTGGCCCATTTATAGCCTTCAAGTGGAACTGAAGGGTTGAGTCGGAACATTTCCAAGATATGGAAGGCCAAGGATCATTGATCTTGTGACGTGACATGGAAACCCGACACCATTTTTTTAATTTTGGGCACATTTCCCGATGTACGTGGGATGTAGTGGTGTAACCTACGTATATGCATGTTGTGATATAGGCAGGGCGCGTATATGTGGAAAAATCATGTTTTTAGCTTTGGGATTTGCAAAAAGGGACTTCAAGTCTGCATAGGGAAATGAAAAAAGGCCCTATGTACAAGATTGCATGGGGTGAGGAAAATCTTGCTATAACATCAACCTCACTTATTGTCGACACAACCCTTTCTAGCCGATTTAAGTGTCGCTCAGTTCATGGTAGAGCCTATTGTCATGGGCATCCTAGTTAACACATGCTTTGAATTTTGGTTCCCATGATGAAGTTTTTCCTAGGCTCGGGAGTCTTGTTAGTCCTACTATGACATTGTGTTGAAACCTCATATTCTTCTCAATCTTGTTTTGGATTTTTACCAGTAGGGCTCCCATACTTATGTGTTAAGTTGTAATATTGCATTACATTTCACTACTTGCGCTTTTGAGCCTAATGGTAGATTCAACTTCTTGTTATTTAAACACTTCTTTATGCATTCTCATCAGTTGCTAACCTTGCATATTTTGTCATTGCAATTTGACACCTGTAATCTAGGAGGAAACATTCCCCCAAGTGTCCATATCTTTCACATGCTTCCTTGCATTGAGCATAGGTATGTTCAGTGCACATGGGACTAGTTTGCTTGTTTGCAACACTCGTTTCCTCCGTGTATTTTAGCATTCTTTTATTTATTTTTTCAAGATTTCCAATATGAAAAGGACAAAAAAAGAGTGTGGGAATGAGTCTTCTTCACCATTATTGGTAGCAGTGGAGTCGCTTCTGAGAAAAGCATGAAGTTTTGAGTCCAGTATCAATAACTTGGGTTAGTATGACTTTAGGAAGCTGAACCAGCTACACAGAGATTTTACTCCTCCGACTGGTTATTCTTCCAGTAACTATGGAGAGTCTATCATTTCCTTCTACATCACACTTATGTCCATGTTCATTTTTAGTTCATGTTGCCTAAGTCACATATTGTGTCGTGTTCTTGTTCAAAGGAAGTTTTAACCTATGTTTGTCATTCCACAAAATTCTTGACTTGGCAAGTTGACCTTCCCGTATGTCAAGTACATCTCAGAATCAGAAGTATATTTGTCCTATACTCATGCTGGTATGGATGTTCCTCATTGACTTCCTGTCGATGGGTTAAGCTCTTATCAACTACGACAAATTGTTCTAAGGGTTTGACCTATATTCTCACCCTTGCCCTATTTACATCATTGATAGGTGACCTTGTGCTCAACATATGACATCCCATCATTGGTCACTGACTGAGTGGTTTCCCTTATGTTTGATGGCAAGAAAATTATTCACACATTGGGATTCGTGTAGTACCTTGGATTCCATTTGTCCCCATTGGTGGTTTCCTCGCCTTTTTCAACGGTCTTCGTTATTGGATACTATTCAAAGGGTCTTTTATGTGTGTTATTTACATCTAGTGCACACAAGAGATGTACTTCGTGGTGGTCCTTTCAATATTTTACCTTCTGCTACTCCTCGTGTTGGATGATGGGGGACGCCTTAATGCCCTCCTTCCAGCGGATCTATTCCTATCGAATTCATCACATATCGCTTTGGGACAAGGATCTAGAGTCCTTATTATTACCTTGGGGTTTGCAGTTATTAGTGGCAGGTTCCCTTGCTATTGATAATGGGAATACATCAATGTATCCTAATCAATAGATTCTACAAGGTGTTCGACATCATATCCTTTATTCACACTTATTATATTGTATTAGGTACCTTGACACCCATTATCATTATTGGTGGGTTGTATCATGTTTATTAACGGTATACATCAATGACTGGTAATCAAACAGTGTCTCGCTATGTTTGAATTCAACACGTTTATTCGAATAGCGCAGACTTGTACCACGACAGTTGATTTGAAGACCTCGGGATTGCAATAGCATCACCTTCTTTTATGTTGTTTCCCGAGTTGTGATTGGATAGTACCACTCCTCACATTGATACTTGTGAAGGATCAATTATCTAACTCTTGCCTCCATATATCCATCACTGATTCTGAGACATAGATCCACTATGTATCTCTTTCATGGCTATGATCTTTGTTTGACATGGATCCATTGTGTATCTCTTTTGTGGCCATGATCACTACTTTTTATATATACATTCTACATGGATCTGCAATGTACTTGATTGGAGGCCATGCTTATCATCACACATGAGCATGGATTTGTCCGTCTTGGGGATTGAGTATTCTAACTTGTTTCTATGTTTGGTTGTTGTCCTTAGATTAGATTTCGGCAACCTTCACCCTGACACACTTCTCTTTGAAGACTTATAATGTATTTTGGCCATCAATTTGTCTTCTGACCTCACACATTAGGGGGAATTTGTTATAGCGTCAATTTCCACCTTTGAAGCATTAACAACCTCATTGGCCTAGTCCATATCCTATTTAAAAACTACTTTTCCTTGTACCTCCTTAAGACCTTCTAAAAAACATTATTTTGGAAAATGTACACACGCTCACAGTTATGAAGCTCACGTGTACATGGGCCACCAAAGGGACAGTCGTGCACATGTCAGAAAATGCCTAAAATATATATTTATGCTTAATTAAATGTTGAGTTATGGGTTTAGTTAGTTTCCTAACTCCTTTTACATGTACTCAATCATCTAACTAGAGACTGCATCCAAGGAGCATTTTGTCCAAGGAGAAAGGTAATGACAAGTATTGGTTCTTTTCACTTTTAAAGCAAACCCCTATTTGGTTATTCCCGCCAAGTCTGTAAACCCTTATGCATCCATGTTGCTGCAAGTTTGATCTAGAAACCCTTGTTTCCATCCCATTTCTAATCACCAACTAATCTTGCAAAGAGTGTCCCTTGTATTCTCTTTGGGCTTGTGGTGAATTTGGAGTCAAAACCAACTTGTATAGCAGAAGCAATGGTGGAGGAACCTGGGACCTCTTTTGACAGGGCAGCGCCATGCAAGACATGTATAAAGTTGTAACCATCGAACTACTGAATTAATATAGAAACTCATTCCTTCGAAGAAACATGTATTTGTGTTGTTTATATTGCAATTCTTTGATATATGTTTTGTAGAACATCAATTATTTAGATCATTTTGTTACATTTTGTAGGAGTAACGAGTAGTTATTAATATAACTACCTCTCTGCATAGGTTTGTATCTTCAAGGTTCTTGCAGGTTGCAAAGAAGCTATTGGAAAAGAGTGAAGAGACTGTGATAATTAGGAATGACACCAATTGTACAACTCTAGGTGAGTTAATCTTTCTCTTCCTCTCAATAGTTAGTTATTTCCTTTAAATTAGGTTATAATATCTTGATTGAATGTTCTTTATAGAAATTTTCTTTTGTACGGTCATTGGTATGCTACAATAAGCCCACAACTGTAGGGGATTTTCCCCAAAATAAGATGTCACGTGAGACTGAGGTCGAGAAGGATGTAAACCCAAGACCAAAAGCTTAATGAAAAGAGAAATTTTGGCATCCCACTAGCCTAAGTAGGGTTTAGGAGGTCGTGTGTGTTATATTTTCTCTGCTTAGATTTTAGTCCATAGATTATCTTCATTCTATCCCTATTCTTTTCATTGCAATCTAAATGTTTCTTGTTGTTCTTCATCTCTCTAAAATCCACTTATTTCACTGTTTTCTCCTTTTGGCCTTTTCTCTCTATATTATCTTATTATCATTATTAATTATCTCATACTAACTATATCAAATATCTCTCTTCCTTAAAGAAATCCTATTATTGTTATTATTAGTCTATCTCATTAATTTATTTTCATCAAACTTTTAACACCTAATATCAACAACTATATCACATCAACTATATTAAATATATCATTATATGGAAGAATTCCTATTATTATCATTATTATTCTAAGTTAACTTATTTTATATTTCATCTTAATTATTTATGACTTTCTTTAATATAGTATCTCATAATCTCAATGGTTATCTTTAACACCTTCCTAGATATAATCATCTTTCCTATCTTGAATGGTCACTTACCTTTTTTCCTCTATAAATTCAAACCTCAACACTTTTCTTCAACGTAATATCTTCATTTGTTCATGATGATGGGTGGTGTGTCCACTCGAAACGTTGGACGTTTCAAACCCTTGTACACAGTTTTTATGCAGAAAACTCTCTAACGATATTTAATCAATTTTCACTAAATTTTATGTTTAAATGCACATGCACATAAATAGAGTATGTGTAGACTTTTTAACATATTCACTAAGTAATTTTTTTTTAAGTTATATTTCCTCATCTAGAGTGTGTTAGTAATTATTAGGCATGCAACATTGATTAGTAATTATGCATAGCATATTTCATTATTAATTGTTAGGGAAGTGATTATAGTTGATTATAGACTATGCTCCAAATTATGGGTTAAGAGTTAATTAAAATTATTCTTTCCCATGTGTTTTTCTCCATTTTTTTGGTGCTTTTTATGGTAATATTTTGATTAGAATCTAAACCCTCCAATTTCAATTCCAAAAATTGTTATCTCATTAATAAATAAATAAATGAGACCTACAAAAATTTTAAGTTTCCAAATGGGATGGGAATGTCAAAATTACAATATCAACACTAAACTGGCAGAGAGAATATAGTCTTTTGGTGTAACATCCCCATTTTAGTGATGTATAATGAAAATACAATGTATGGCAATGGGACTGAGACTGACTATGTGATATATAAACATTGTATATCATAATAATAAAATAAAATGTAATGTTGATTGTAGATTGACACACATGGATTAATGGGGGATAAGTTTCCACAAGAGAGGGGACGGTCTAAGAGGAGTCCAAGGGGGGAATTATTCATGGGTGTTAATCCAAACCCACTTCCTAAAATTATTATTGGTGTATGAACTTTCTATTTTATGTTTGAGTGTTCCCAAAGCCAATCATTAAACACATGTAAGAGGGTTGGTGTGGAAAGTCACATCCTATAGTTTTTAGAGCATGGGGGTTAAATACAATCAACATTGGGGAATGTGAGAGTCAACATGCATTGGAAAAAGGGAAATTAGTATAGGAAGAGAGGGTAGTTTTTACATGTAGTTTTTGGAGGAACAAGGGAGTGAAGAGTGTTGGAGCTTGAAGGAATCCATAATGGACATGTGTGGCAGCTGGTTGGAGATATAAATTCCTGAAGAAGCATATTGTTAGGCTTGTAGAGTGAGATTTTGTGTGAGAAATTACCCTACAACAATGAACTTGTTAATGTAATCTTTTCCTGTTACAATTAACATCCTTGGAGTCCCCAGCAAGAGAGATTCCTAGCTAACTTGAGCTAAATCCCCGGAGGGAAATGGGAAGTCCCGAGGGACTATGTGCAGTGAAGGGGGATCCCATTCCTTGCGTTGTGCATGTTGAGGGGAAGAGAGTTGGTTGATTAGGATAATCGTAAGAAAATTAGCTTGTCATGGATTGTATTGGGTTATGAGTGGGCAAAAGAGAGACACCCTTTCTTGTGGATTTGTATCCCTAGCTCGAGGGTGACTTGCTGCTAAGATTTGGAGCAACAATGCTACAGCTGGGTGGAACATCTGTCCTCTACAACTAGTTGCACATTTGGTCTAAAAGATAAGTGTTTATCTATGTTGCATTACTTTTATTTATGGGTTTAAATTGTCATGCATAAACTCTATGTTCGTGAGTGAATTATATGTCGTTGTGTATTGTATAATTGGTTGCATTCATAATGTTGTTAAATGCATTAAATCTTTAATGCATTGCATTTAATTATGGGATTATTTGTTGTGTGCTTACTCTGAGTTTGAAGCAATTGTATGCTACTGTGTGAATGTTAATTTAGTTGCATGCATGTTTTAAGAATGTTGTTAATTGCTTGGGTGTTTTTAGCATGCATGCATTTGATTTAATTGGTATTAGAAAAATTTTGAATTGTTAGGTCAGTAGTGAGGGACACTACAAAGTGGTATCGGTGCTTCTAGTTCAACACTGAACCCATATGGGCCAAAGACTAGAGTGATTTGAGAAATTCATTGTTGCAAAATTTCAGTCTGTGTCGAATTTGGGAAGAATGGTAAATTTTAGAGTAAAATTCCCTAATTCCAAGACAAGTATACACATGATTTAGAAAAGGGGTGCCAAATTGACAATTGTAGGGTTTCATTCAGCCCTGGGAAGCTAATTTTAGAGCTTCCATGGCAGTCTAAAAATGAAATTTCAGAAAAATTATAGAACTTTTAAAAAATTATAATTTTCGGGATTTTTGAAAAATTCCATATAGATGATGATGTGAACCATACCCGTGACGTGGAGTGATAGGTCCATGTTGGTAGCGCAAGGGTGGTGGAAGGAAGGGGTCATGTAATAGAGTTTGATGGATCAGCAAGTGTGATCACATTTTATTTTTAGATCAACGACCTATGTTGGCACGGGGGCAGACCCAAGGTTCAACGCTACAACAATGCACCAACAAAACCCTAACTACCGGCCCTTTAGGCAACACCTGAGAAGTAGATGAAGTCTCACCCAAGGTAGAGGCAGGGGTGGTTGCAGGACTCAGGTGTCTGCAACCTTAGCTGGGATCTAGATTTGTGATTACACACTTAACAGAGCACTTAGCATCAATAGTTCACCTAGAATTAACCCTTATCTCACTCCGCAGATAACACAGAGCATCGTAGTATATACTTAGATCTAAGATGATTCAACACTTAGCAGCATACAACAGACCGGATCTGGTAGATCAAGCACTTAGAAACTTCATACACGTCAAATCTATCATCTATACACATCTAATAAGCACAAAGCATAAGTAAATCTATCTAAACATGTTATAGCACTTAGCAAGAGAGGGAAAACACATGTAAGTAACAGCACAAAGCATGCCACACAGATTTACATGGTTCACCCCCATCCTGGGGCTACATCCACCAACTCTTCTTCTCTATTATTGTTGGCCAATCAGTTACAAGCACAGAGCCTCAAAACCTACTTCGCGCAGGACAGGAGATCTGCGCAGCTCGCTAGATCCTCCTTCCCCGAGTAGATCTAATCACAAAACCTTCTTACAATCTGTGCACTCATCACTTACAATACCTGCACTCAGCTCTGCAAGTATATCACACAGATCATTTCTTAGCATTAAGACACTTCTCAAGTGTCCTCAAAAAGGTCCCTTCTTACATAGCCTAGACTTCTACTTATACATTACAAAAAGGGGCCTAAACATGGGTAAACCCATGGGCCGACATCCCGGTCCCGTTACATTATCCCCCAAAACCCAAAAAGGAACCAAAAAGGGAGTCTAGCTTCCATGATCTCTGCTTTTCCTTGTGCTCCATCTTTGACAGACTATTGAAGTCCCAAAAATGGTCAAATATGACCAAGTGTTCCTCAAAAATTGGTCAAGGGCCAACAACCTATATTCTTCCTAGATTAGCCAAAAACTTCTAAGTTTTTGGAGTTCAACGAATTTCAGAGAAGTCCAAATGAAATTTAGAAGGAAATTTTTGATCACTTATGGAGAAAAGTGGAATGAAATCGTCGATCGTAAATTGACAGTCGAGATTCATCTTCGGAGTTTGGTGAAATTTAGCAGATCGACGGTCGAGATTCATCTACAAGTTCGACAAAGTTTGGAAAGGGTTGATGAATCGATAACTGGGATTTATTTTGATCTTGAGATCAACAGTCCAAATCCATTGCAGGGTTGGTCTAAATTTTCTAATTTAAATGAGCTCAACAATATGAAAGGATTTTTGATGATCACTAATGGAGCTTAATAGAGTTCGAAAAAAATCTACAAAGTAATCGTTTTGGAAATCATTGATCGTCGATGGAGCGATCAAAGTTCATTGAAATCTTATAAAGTAGCCTTTTTAAAAATCGTTGATGAAGAAAATCATCGATCGCCAATGGAGCGACCAAAATTTGCAAAAATCTTATAAAAGTTCCTTTTCGAAAATCACCAATGAAGAAAATCGTCGATCATCGATGGAGCGATTGGAGTTCAGTGAAATCTTACCAAAGTTAGTTCATCAAAGGAAAACGTCGATCATTAATGGATTTTTCAAAGTTACGCAAAGTTTGGCGATATTGGGGAAACAACGGTTCATATCACATTTGATTTGATGATCAACGGTCGAGATTCATTAGTGGGATTGGTGAAGTTTGGCGAATCGATGACTAATATTGCATCTGATTTTGAGATTGATGACCCAGATTCAACCTAGTTTGGTCAAAAACTTATAAGTTTTTGGGCTCAAAAAAATCCTATGAAGACATCATCATCATCATTCTCCAGGACACTCAACCAAAATAACACATGTACATTCGAGTTTGGAGAGCAACCGAAGTGTGTCCCTTGTTAGAAGACAAAGGAGGAGGCCCGAGTCAGATATTCTGCAAGGACAGCTCAAGAAGCTTAAGTGACCATCATTTGATGGAGAGCATAGGAAGGGAGAAGATACTAAAGCTTGGTTGTTGGGCATGAGGAAATATTTTTAATTGCATGATTATCCATCAAATATAGAAGCAAAAAATTGCAATCTACCATATTTAAGGAAAAACATCTATCTTGTGGGATCAACTCAAGCATTTTAAGCATATTGATGAGAACAAGATGTCATGGAGGGAGTTCAAAAAGTATTTTCAGAAGAAACACTTGTTAGAACAATATTATGACAAGAAGATGCAAGAGTTCTTTGAACTCAATCATGGAAGCATGAAAATGGATGAGTATGAGAGAAGATTCCTCGAATTATTGAGATATGTTGGCTTAAGAAAGTATGAGAAGGTAAAAATACAAAGATTTATGAGTGGGATACCTTCTTTTTACAGTGATAAAGTTCATTTTGATGAGCCCAAGACCTTAGAAGAATCCATAAGAAAAGATAAGTATCTTTATGAACATAGCAAAAGAAGACAAGATTTTCAAAAGGCTTGGGATGATAGGAATAGAGGCAAGATGGATAGAGTAAAGATGGATCAAACTACCATTTGTCAAGAACAACTCTCAAGCATATCAGTAAAGGAAACCAACACAAGGTGAACACAAAATGACATATTCCTTGGGGAAAAGGCTAAGACAACATCCCATAAAGTGTTGGGGATGTGAAGGAGACCACTTGTATAAAGATTGTCCTTGCAAGGGAGATAGGATGAGGATTGTGCACAAAATTCAGGAAGCTAATATTGATCTGTAAACTTTCATGGATATTCCACTGAACAATTCGTCACAACATATCTAATAATTAAAACCGAAATATACACTATGAAGGTTAAATTCTTTTAGATTCCAAAATATTTAGTTATTGATTTTGTACTTATGCATGAAATAGATCAAATGCGGAAAATAGAGAATAGTAAAGTATAATCACACACCATCCACAAGATAACACAAATATTTTCTCTGGGAAACTGTTACGGGAGAAAACTCGGCTAGAAGGTGAGGTTGCTCTACTCTCTTTTCTCTGATATCGAAATAATGCAAGTATAAAGGAGAAGGAACTCTCTATGGAGTTATCTGAGACCCTTGGCATGTTAGGTTGCTACAAAACATTAACCCCCTATGTTATGCTCTCTAATTTCCCACTCCCAAATATTCTACTTTTCTATGGAACAAAATACAATAACATAGAATGGAACCCCTTCTCCTCCTAGTGGTCCGATATTTAACATAGCTTGATAGCCATCTAGGGTTAGGTTTTTGACTTCTTGAACCCTCAATTGTGGTAGGGTTTTTAACCTTCTAGAATATTCTTGAAATTCCTCACGTGGCTAGCCCCATATGCATGACTAATGGGCGTTGATGTGGCATCCTCTCGTACCATGGTGGTCAACACGATAGGTCAACTTGTGGGAGGCATAACTTTTGCATACGAACTCTGATTGATGCACGGTATACACTATTGGAAAGGTATCGAAACTTTCAAGGGGGTGGGAACAAGTTTCAAACACTAGAATCCCAAAAAAATCCATTTAATACCTCAAAATGGCTCTGGAAAGTTTCAGACCCCAATTTTCCAAACTGGGACCTGCCACTAAAATGACCCTACAAGCTGATTCCACCAATTTTTCCACTCTAATAACATCGAGATATATGAAAAATAATATAATGATCCAATCCCAATGAAATATAGTGGATGACATGGGCAAGAACATGTCAACGATTTATGCATCCTTGGACAATAGACAAGTAGATTACTAATCCCACATGATTGAGGTAGAAGGTGAGATTGATAATTATCCATAGTTATTTTGATAAATCAAAATAACTATGGATAATTAAAGGAAAATCCATTATTTGGGCCACATTTTCTCATAGAAGGGCATAGAGGTAGACCCGAGGAAGGTTGAAGTAATCAAAAGTTGGCTAGTGTTAAAGAATGCTTAATAAGTGAGATCCTTTATGAGATTAGTTGGATACTATAGGAGATTCATTGAAGGTTTCTCCAAAGTTGCACATCCAATCACTTCACCATAGAAGAAGGGAATAAAGTTTGAATAGACTACCAAATGTGAAAAGAGTTTCTAGCATTTGAAGGAATTATTGACCAGTGCACCTATTTTAAAGGTTGGAGATCCGGATGAAGTTTTTGTTGTTTGCACATATGCATGCAAGGAAGGGCGTAGTGGAATCCTTACACAAAATGGGCATGTCATATGTATTCAAGGAATATTAAGGAGTATGAAAGAAATTATGTTATTCATGACTTAGAGTTGGAAGCCATATTTCATGCCTTAAAAATGTGGACGCCTTACCTCATGGGTAGAAAGTTTGAGTTGAAACATATCATAGTGGTCTGAAACACTTGTTTGAGTATCCAACACTGAATGCCAGACAAACTAGATGGTTGGAATTTCTCAGTGAATATGATTTCAACATCAAGAATATCAAGGGAAAAGAGAATAAAGTGGCTTATGCACTCATTGAGAGGGTGCATGAAATGCATGCTACATCCATAAGCATGTATAATTCATATTTAAAAGATAGAATTTTAGAAGTTGTAACAGTAGACCAACATTATGTACAAGTTAAAGAAAGTTTACAGTAGAGCAATGTACAACATAAATATAAATGGAATTCTCTTGTACAAGAATAGAGTTTATGTTCCTAATTCTCAAGAATTGAGAAATTTAGTTTTAAAAGAGATGCACAATGTACCATATGATAGACATCCACGGTACCAAAAGATAATCATAGCAGTAAGAAGCTAATATTTCTAGCCTGGAATGAAGAAGGATGTGGTTGGTTATATAGCCAGGTGCATGGAATGTTAGAAGGTGAAGACTGAGCATAGGCATCCAGAAGGATTATTACAACCATCTCCCATTCCTAAATGGAAATGAGAGGTAGTTACAATATATTTTATCACCAAATTTCAAAGAACCGCAAGAAAACATGATTCCATTAAGGTAGTTGTAACGTTCCCCCACCATCAACCCCATGGTCGGGCCAACATTACTACGCGGAAAAACACTACTGTAACATATTATGCATTCTTATGAAATACAATTGTTTAATTACAGTTAAACACAGCGTAAGCACATTAATACCATTAGCATACATAATCCATGGCATTAACAATAATTCACGAATACAGCGGAATACATGTAAACATTGCTAGAATCATAGACATGCATATTTAATTGAAATTATACATATGTATATACTTATCTTTTAGACTGGATGTAATTCACCAACTACGTGTAGACCTCCCACGAACCTCCCAGCCTTAGACCGCGCTGCTCATCACTCTCAGCAGTAGGTCACCCCCAAGCTGGGACTAAGCTCCACCGGGTAGGGATTCCTAGGCTAGGCAGGGAATACAGAAAGACACACAGTCACAGAGGAAGGATTCTCTCCCAGGAGCCACTTATGCCCACTTCCCACAGACTCTCATTCCCCACATGTCTGTCCCACCTCAGGAGTATACACTTTCACTGTCACCAAGACAGTCCATCGGTTGCTAACCTCCCTTCCCTTGGGCTTCAGCAACAGACCAGACCGAAAGTCTCCGAGCTCTGTGGCAGCTACAGGACTCCTTCCAGGAGTTCTCACTTCCTTCGCGCACTCTCTCACCTGGAGAGAGTCGCTCACAAACTGGGTAACCTGCCTCTTCAACAAAAATCACCTCCCTCACATTGGCCAGCAAGCCACACGCAGTCCAGCACTGCGTGGCCTAAACAGTCAATTGGGAAAATGGGTATGGACACCCGAAATGGAAATGATCAGCGCTAAAGCATAGCATGGCTCTGCGATTACAGGATGCATTAAGCTTTCCGGCAAGCAACATAGGATGCACGGCTCAACAATTACGGAACATTCAGTTCTCCCAACCATCAATAAGGAACAGACTCACCTCTCTGGTTTCAGAGATGCGTAAGGTGTACAGAGGTTCAATCACAGAGGCCAAACGCGTACAGACGGAGGATGGAGGAATTGGAAGGTCGAACCCCAGATTCAGGTGATGGTTGGAGGAATTCCCACCCAACTCCTACGCAACAGTGGACGGAATGGCAAGAGAACCCCCAACACGGCTCATTTCCTAGGTTAAATCGCATGCGCCTGGGTCGACACATGTCTCCCATGAAGCTGCATGCATCCCTCCCCGGGAACTTAGGACAAAACATAGATTTCACATGGCTTTTGTGATAATGTTAAAATATTATTCCCAAGGAATTAAGCCCCTAGGTTTAGCCCCTAGGCTCCACACTTAGCATCTCTTTCCAACCTTCTAGCCCCCAATCCCTTACCCAGGTTTTGTGGAAGCTTAGTCCCCCATCACTCATTCATCATGGTCGGTCCACAGATAGAGATGTTTTGTATTAATACTGTGCATAATTACATGTACAAAAATCAGGCTCTTGGCCTTCAACACTTAGGCTGCCTGGCCTAATAACACATAAGCCCACTAGCTTATATAACTTGGCTCACGAGCCTTATAAACTTGAATTACAGTTCATAAACAAGATTTATACTTCATAGACATGATTTACAACAGGGCTCGACCTTGGGGACATTACAATCCCCTCCCCTTATTTTTGCACTGTCCTCAGTGCAACTTTACACTGCATCTGCAAGC
>SNQJ01S0108154.1:48494-72303 GCA_010110895.2 Picea sitchensis
TGTTCTCCATCGAACGTTGGAGGCTTGATCTTGTTCATTTCCCCTTTCAATTCATCCATCCCAGATCTCCTATTCTTTCTGGTAGGAGATGGGCTTGAACTACTGTGTGCTTCCCTACTGGAATGCTTTGGGGAGTGACGACGATGTCTGCTGACACTCCTTGATCTTCTTTTCTTCTCAGGGGTCCTGCGACTCTCTGACTTGCTTGAGTCACTCTCCTTTTCCAATTTCTTTTCTATTCTTTCCAGACTCTTCAACATCCTTAAGTTGAATTCACACTGCTTATCCCTGACTTTCATGAGCATTCGACTATTAGCTCGGTGAGCCTGGGCATCTTTCTACAATCTTTCAATGATTTTCATCATATGTCCTTCCTTATCCATTTCTTTTCCTTGCCCATTAGAGTTTGATCCTTCGACTCCCAAGTTGACATTCCTTCCTTCTCTTTCATTCTCTGAATTGGAGGCAATCTGCACCTCTTCCATTCTTTGCTCTCAACGACAACCCTATTCGGTTCTGGCACTTACTAAGCTTCTGCAAACACACGTGCAGACAACAGGGATTTTTCAGGTCATCATTCTTATCAAATTCCACACATTCAAAGCCATTATGATTTAAGAAAACGCTTTGACTTCACAAATTTTTCGAGTTCTGCTCATCTCTGTAATTTTCGGGTGATAGCTCCCTCTTTCTTAGCCCCTACCCTCATAACCAAAGGTCATGACCAAATGCTAGACTACTAGGTGCTACTCGGGCTTTCGACCTTTGAAGAGTTTAAGGTACACACATCTATCTCCCGAAGTTTCGATTTACCGAATTCGCATAAATCGGGTGGATCGACGGTCCACGTTTACCCAACATCCAACGATTAAAAATCCACTACGGTTCTTCCGTCTTCGAAGATTTCGGGACTTCGGAACTTCGAGTTTCGGGGTTTCAGTAACCGGGAGTTTGAAATGCAGCGACCCAAACCACTAGTCACTCCATTCCCCGAACTCTGATACACAAGTTCTTGTACGAGATCCAATGATCCTCGATGATTTGCTCCAATGGTCCAGATCTTTTCAGAGTTTCGTGAACCGGGAGTTCACGATACAGTGACTCCAAATCTCTTGTCACTTCAATCCCTGAATTTCGATATGGGAATTCATGTATGAGATCAACGGCCGTGAGCCTCCCCTGATACGACAGTTCAAATCTCTCCTAAGCTTACACTTGTCAAAGCTCTTCAACCCTAACTTCCTCGCTAGTTGGATAGATCCGACGGCTCACTGGATTTCGGCACTTCTTCCTGGAAGCACTCCACCATCCAATTCTACCCTTGTTAATGTCTTTCACGATTCGGGACTTGGAGTGACCAAGAATTTGGCCTGCGCTCCAAGTTCACGATCCCTGAATTCATGAAATGATCCAACGGATCAAACCAACCAAGATCAACGACCCACGTTTATTCTGGATCCTAGGGTGGCAAGTTTCTCCATCCACTAACCACCTTGCAACTTCTGTCTATCTTACGATCCTCGCTATTTCGCGAGTTCTCCACAGAGAATTCTGACCGTCCAACTCTGCTTCTCAAGGACTTCTGGCCAATGACTTGGTACCCTCCTTCTGAACTTTCATCTACTTGATCCAATGGTCCTGATTCCCCATGATCTGATGACTCAGATATCACCAGCATTTCGCATATCGGGATTTCGTGTGTCACGAGGTCGAAATATTTTCCACCTTCGTCCTCCCTATTCCCGAAATGTCGATTTCTTCCTGGACAATTAACGGTCCAGATCTCTCTTAGATCGATGGTTGTGAGGGTTCTCCTTTCCTACTGAACAGATTCTATGGCCCCAACACTTCTACTGTGGAGTTCTCTCTCTCCATGTGGCCATATACCACACCTGCTATAGTTTTATAATACCGCTACACCTCCTGAGCTTTGTAACACAGTCAAGTAGTCTGTTGACACTCATAAACATTCTGAGGTCTGAAATTAGTGCTCCAAACACAATTTATTCTCAAAACCTCGATCCAAAGACCACTTATCCGGCCCATCCATGCTCAGTGTTGAAACTAGGCTCTGATACCATACTGTAAGGTTCCCCCACCATCAACCCCATGGTTGGGCCAACATTACTACGCGGAAAAACACTACTGTAACATATTATGCATTCTTATGAAATACAATTGCTTAATTACAGTTAAACACAGCGTAAGCACATTAATACCGTTAGCATACATAATCCACATCATTAACAATAATTCACGAATATAGCGGAACACATGTAAACATTGCTAGAATCATAGACATGCATATTTAATTGAAATTATACGCATGTATATACTTATATTTTAGACTGGATGTAATTCACCAACTGCGTGTAGACCTCCCATGAACCTCCCAGCCTTAGACCGCGCTACTGATCACTCTCAGCAGTAGGTCACCCCCGAGCTAGGACTAACCTCCACTGGGTAGGGATTCCTAGGCTAGGCAAGGAATACAGGAAGACACACAGTCACGGGAGAAGGATTCTCTCCCAGGAGCCACTTATGCCCACTTCCCACAGACTCTCATTCCCCACATGTCTGTCCCAGCTCAGAAGTATACACCTTCACTGTCACCAAGACATTCCATCGGCTGCTAACCTCCCTTCCCTTGGGCTTCAGCGACAAACCGGACCGAAAGTCTCCGAGCTCTGTGGTAGCTACAGGACTCCTTCCAGGAGTTCTCACTTCCTCCGCGCACTCTCTCACCTGGAGAGAGTCACTCACAGACTGGGTAACCTACCTCTTCAACAACAATCAGCTCCCTCACACTGGCCAACAAGCCACACGTAGTCCAGCACTGCGTGGCCACAACAGTCAATTGGGAAAATGGGTATGGACACTCGAAACAGAGACGATCAGTGCTAAATCATAGCGTGGCTCTGCGATTACAGGATGTGTTAAGCTTTCCGACAAGCAACACAGGATGCACGGCTCAGCAATTACGGAACATTCAGTTCTCCCAACCAGCAATAAGGAACAGACTCACCTCTCTGGTTTCAGAGATGCGTAAGGTGTATAGAGGTTCAATCACAAAGGCCAAATGCATACAGACGGAGGATGGAGGAATTGGAAGGTCGAACCTCGGATTCAGGTGATGGTTGGAGGAATGCCCACCCAACTCATACGCAACAGTCGACAGAATGGCAAGAGAACCCCCAGCACAGCTGATTTCCTGGGTTAAATCGCATGCGCCTGGGTCGACACATGTCACCCATGAAGCTGCATGCATGCATCCCTAGGAACTTAGGACAAAACATAGATTTCACATGGCTTTTGGGATAATATTAAAATATTATTCCCAAGGACTTAAGCCCCTAGGCTCCACACTTAGCCTCTCTTTCCAACCTTCCAGCCCCCAATCCCTTACCCAGGTTTTGTGGAAGCTTAGTCCCCCATCACTCATTCATCGTTGTCAGTCCACACACAGAGATGTTTTGTATTAATACTGTGCATAGTTACATGTACAAAAATCAGGCTCCTGGCCTTCAACACTTAGGTTCCCTGGCCTAATGACACATAAGCCCACTAGCTTATATAACTTGGCTCACCAACCTTATAAACTTGAATTACAGTTCATAAACAAGATTTATACTTCATAGACATGATTTACAACATGGCTCGGCCTTGGGGACATTACAGTAGTGGTGGAAAAGCTTAGAAAGTTGGTACATTTTGTACCAGTGAAAACAACTCACAAGGAAGCCAATATTATAGAGATTTACATGAAGGAAATTGTCAGGCTACACGGTGTGCCTGAGGCAATAGTGCCAGACAGAGATCCCAAGTTCACTTCCACCTTTTGGAAGGGGTTGTTTAATGGATTTGGGACTAACTTCAATTTCAACACAACGTATCATCCAGAGTTAGATGGTCAGACAAAGAGAACTAACTAAATAGTTGAAGACATGTTGATGATGTATGTAATGGACAAGCCTTCCAAGTGGGTATCAAGCATCATTGAAGATGAGCTTGTTTGAATCCTTTTATTATAGGAAATGTAACACGCCAGTGAGCTGGGAGAACACAATAGACAAAGCAGTTATTGGGCCATAATTTCTAAGGGAAATGGAAGAGTAGATGGTAAAGATAAGGCATAATTTAAAGGTTGCATAGGGCAAGCAAAAGAGTTATGTCGATAAAATTAGGACATACACATGGAAATCAAAGTGAGTGAGCATGCATTTTTAAAAGTAAATGCAAAAAGGAGCTTTCTAAGATTGGAAAGTTTCCCAAAGTTGGCATCGAGATATGGTGGGTCGTTTGAAGTTCTAGAAAAGATAAGCCCAGTTGCATACATGTTTGTATTTCTTGCATCCATGAGGATTCATAATGTGTTTCATGTATCTTTATTGAAGAAATATGTGTTTGATCCTAACCATATGATTGATTGGACTATGATCCAGGTGGATCTAGAAGGGAACTTTTGGGAAAATATTTGCAAATTTTGAAGAAAAATTAATGTACATTTGTATATAAGTGTGCAAGATTCCATTTTAGGAGTTGGAGTTCCTGGATCCACATCTCGGAGACTTCTTGTTCGATCTGTGTTGGATCCCTAGATGGGAAGTGGTACAACCTAAAAGACTATAGTGTGGAGAAGGAGGTACACTTCCTTGGGTTGTGCAAGTTGTAGGGAACAAGAGGTTGATTGTTGAAATTGTTGCAAGAGTTGTAAACTTGCAAAAGTATCGTGTACTATCATGTAAATTTTTGTATATGTGTGTCAAAGATCTTGATATTTTTGGGTCACATTGGTTGTAGTTTGTTAAATGAATCTTGCAGTGCCATCTAACCCCCTTGTTCAGTAAACAACTACATAAATATCTCTTGTGTATGTTCCATAAACAAGTGTGCCATTTGTGCAAGTATCCATAGAATAGTTGCGCATGTGATACATTATTATTTCCTTGATACCTAGACAATGTATACATCACGCCTCAAAAAGGTATCATACGGGCCCTAGATCCCCTAAAACCCATGAATTGAATGCATGAAATTGAAGGAGAGGTCATGGTCCCTTACCTGGCTCTTGCATAATGGAAATATGAACACATATGCATGCATGACAAGCTTTGGAAGTCTAGGCTCCACGCATGCTCATGTCCAACTCAGTCAATCACAAATGAGATGTTTTTGTGGGTCCCACAACATTTTATATGGTCCAATCACAAGGTTCCCAAAGCTAGTGCGGGAACTTAGAATCTTTATTTTTTGTGTCATTTTTTATATTGGAATCACAACATTGCCACCTCTAGTGATGTATGATCCATTCGTTTTCACCAAAATTTTCATCTAGGGGCCATTCTCCTCACCAACGTTCAACAAACATGTAAGTGAGCTCACTATCTCTTTTTATTACACCATTTTCACCGTTAAATTTATTATCATGAGCACTTATATGCCAGGGGATTAGTTTCATGTGTGTAGGTATTTTTTGGGAGGCCCTTTTAGTTTCCTTAATGCACATAAAAGGGACCTTCACACTATCCCTTCAATTATACTTCTTGAAACTATCATGTCAATAATCCCTCTAAGTTCATTGCATTTCCCAATATCTCTCCCTTTGAGTATTCCTTTAGGGTTTCTTTTCCAACTTCGCATGCAACTTCTTCCAGTTCCACATACATTCAATTGTTGCTCACTGGTAGGACTCCACCCTCATGGATCACCATGGTTTTAGCATTATCAACACCCATGTTTATTTTCTCATAGATTAGGACTTCATATAGTCCACATCAATAAGAATGAGCCTCATACCTCTTTCTCGTCTTAATGTTTACCCATTCCCTCGGATTATGGGAGTTTCATATTTTTTATGGTTGGTTATGTTGAATGCTCTAACACATTTTCAATCTCATCCCCCCAATATCAGTAGACCATCTGGATCGTTGTTCATCATTCATTCAACCCCCAATGAGACCCATAAAATGGGGGCCCTCCCTGCATCCAATCTTAGTACTCTTGCCACACATCACCAAGATATTTGATTACACAACTAGGGAACTCATATCCTTGTTTGTAATTTACCCAAATTTTGTGCATTCTTTCATTCACTAGTAATTGTAAAAATCACATGTTTTATAAGGGAAGCACCAACACTCATACCATCACATCTTATAGAATCTTTTTCAAACCCGAAAATAATCCTAGTTTCTCTTGGTTAGAGAATTTGCTTTGAGTCAACTATGCATGCATGGTCCTAGTTGATTGCAACACCTCACATATCCTAGTATCCATCACTATGATTCCCAACGTTTCCTCCATCATGTACATATACATTTACATCCACTTACCCCCAATCCCAGTTTAACATCCATTTAGCATATCTAATTGTTCCCATGATATCAAATTATCTAATGTCTAGTTGGTTTTTTATTGACACCATTATCAACCACCATATATGCTTCTCCCAAGGGTAGCCTTGAGTCTCATCCTCATTGACTACCTCATCCAAAGTTGTCAAAATAATCCCCTATTATAGTTTGGCATCTATTTTATCTTCAATCGATTTCAAGGGACTCCTCATCCTTTGTGGTTGTGTCTTCATTCCTATCGATGTCAACTCATGTTTTCCAAGAATGTTGTTGTATCTCGGTTCCCATTCACATTACTAATGGTGAACCTCGGATGGGATAAAGAGAGTCATTATTGCCCTCTGATTCCCTTGACCCTCCTAATGTTCGATGTCAGCTCACTTATACATCAATATGGGTCATACATTGCGACAATTGTAGCTTCTAGTTCCAATTGAAGACCCTTGGGCTTGTTGGGCCATCAATTCCCTCAAGTCCAATAACGTATCACAAGTGCTTTGTTCATATTACAAGAAACCCTCTCATAAGAGTAGTTGTTTATTGTTACTGACACCCCCAAGAATGATATATACTTCTACATCATAGATTTTATGGCTATAACATCAATAAATATCTTCTAGAGACTTCACCATGCTTAGATATGAAACACAAGCACACATATCTACCATTTTAGTGTATTTTATTAAATTCACGATTCACAAGTATGGTAAATGTCTTCCTCGTTTGTAAAAAGAGATCATATACCTAGGGATATTTGGTTTTTCGTAGGTGGTTTTCATCACCTCTCTCTCTCTCTCTCTCTTTTTTCAGAGTGGTTTTCATCCCTCTCTTCATTCTTTCTCTCTCAAAATTGTATTATTTTTGGGTGCCACTTTTTTCTTTGTTTGAGAAAACTAGCACTGCTCATAGTTACATATTTTTTTATCTTTCACCATTTTATGTTTTCTTTTAGTATATCTTATGCATATATTTTCCTAGAAAGACAAAAAAATATAATAATTTGAGAAAGAACCAAAAAATTATCTTTTTGAGAAAAAACAATACAAATCAAATGCATGAAAAATACAAAAATATGTATTATTTCCTAAAGTATCGATAGACCCATCGATAATTGAGTAAAAATTGTGAAAATTTATATTTCTCCAAGTGTGGATGCCGATGAAAAAATTTCTCACGAAGGCCATTAAGCTTATTGGGTGTCAAGGAAAAAGTAAAAAGTAACGAGTTTTCTCCAAGTGTCAATAGTTGAGTTTTCTCTTTCTCTCAAAGTTTAATAAGTTGCGGGAAACTACCTTTTTGTTATACCCCATTAATTTTTTCAATGTAAATTTTTTTATCTAAAAACGATAAGTGAAGCAAAGTGCATTGATGGTCAAATAGGTAGTCAACGATAAAGTGTCCTAAGGAAATATCTTCTACAGTGATGAAAGAATCTTCGACGAATATTCTTTATGGAGTGTCACGAAGGAGTGTCAAAACAACACCTTTAGAGGGTCCTAATACGGCTGTGGCTATCCACCATGCAGCAGCCCAATCATTGGGAGGTTGCGGCAATGTATATGTGATGGATGTGAGACCAAATACATTGCAGCAGCCTCCCAATGATTGGGCTGCTGCATGGTGGATAGCCACAGCCGTCCTAATACATTCGCTATCAAGATTTGACAAGCAAAAGACAGCACGTCGATGAAGCTGAGGTAGCATTCTTAGAATATGCTTTCAGGGGTGGGTAAAAAGGTGTTGCAATAACACAATTTTTGCAACCTACATATTTTTGCTAAGTCTTGATAAGTGAAGTAAAGCACACCAAAAAAATGATTTTCAAAAGCACCGAAATGGATAGAAAGTGACTTGATTACTTGGCATTGGTCATCAAATCTCATTTGAAGATAGAATTTAAACCAAAAGCTTTAAAGGATTTGATCAAAATGATTGAGATTTTGCTCTAGATTTGGAAGCTTTAAAGGATTCGATCAAAATGATTGAGATTTTGCTCTAGATTTGGACCTTGAGTCTTTAAA
The DNA here is from genome assembly GCA_010110895.2 of Picea sitchensis. NCBI lineage: Eukaryota > Viridiplantae > Streptophyta > Pinopsida > Pinales > Pinaceae > Picea > Picea sitchensis. The sequence continues at coordinate 56,869 of SNQJ01S0108154.1, forward strand.
TTTGAACTTGGATAATTGATTTCGTCATTTGAATTTGATTTATGAGTGTTCATCACTAAGAAAACTATGCTCTGAAACTATTAATCATTTTTTGTGTTTTTTAATTGTAAAAGTGTAATTAACAACTAAATTTCATTTCTTTGTATCCTCGACTTTGTTAAATGTTTTGTAATCATATTTGGTTATGTTAAATGTCATCTTTTGCGGGTTCATACATAGTTCTTCAACATCATCCCTCTTGTTTTGAATTATGACTTAGAGGATTGATATTGTTCCACAACTCATTATATCCATGGTTGGTTTCATTACAGGAATAATGTGTCCAAGAAGAACCTCCACTATGAAGTCGCCAAAATTTTCAAAAGGAAAAGGGAGAGAAATAGGGGAAGAATCCACTCTGACACTAGCAGAAGGAGCAAAACTAGAAAAGAACTTGGAGCCAATAATTAGTTTTCCTTTAAAGATGTTTTTTGTACAGCCACCTTTATACAGGGACATTGAGTCAACCACTAGAAAGAAAGTTCCATTGCCTACATAGAACACATTATTTATTAAAGTTAGGGATGAAGACTACCCCAATTCGACACCACACAATGACCTTGCTATCAGAGCAATGGATGATAGGGTTTTCCCCAAAAAATTTCATTCTTTATGGTTGCAACAAGGGATCTGCTTTTCCTTGGATAGAAGCATTGGAATGGATTATCATTCATGTTGATAACAAGAATTGTCTAATCAATGATGAGTAGGGGAATTGTGTAGGGACATTTCTTCCCCTGGAAATTAGTAAATAATACAAGATACCTGAACCAAAAGCATTACTCAACAATATTTTGTAACAAAATTTCATAGACAGTGTGATGTGAGTAAAATCAAAGTTAGTTGGTGGAATGAAGACAAGAAATATTTCAACTAGTCTTTGGGGTCGTATAGTGTGATGGGTTTGTAGGAGCCTTACATGTATATCACGATCATGATCTATCGATTGTATGGGGAAAAGGATTTCTCACAGTTCACTGAAGCATGGGTGTCATTGGATTATACAGTGGCCACTACTAGAAAAAGGTTTGATTAGGGAGCTATTATTGCCAAACAGTTCAATAGATTAATTGAGACAGATCAAAACACTCATCCAGGTGAAGTTCCTTCATTCTACATGGCCTATTACTTATTGGATGTCATGTGTGTATGCAATGTTTTAGGTAATATGAATCTAAGTTGGCATGTGTCAAAGACCCTTGTTCATGTTTATTTCAGCATGTTGTGGGAAAACAAATACAAGAAATATTATGCTATGATATGTGACTTCTTGTTGGCACATTTATATACCATAATTTTCTACCAAGAACACCCAAAATTATCAAAGAAAGCTATGAAAATTTCAGAGCAATTGCCCCTTCACCTTTTTCCTGCATGTGTCCTTGATAAGGTTGTTCTTGAGGAGATTTGATACCAGACTTTTATTCAAGGTTTCAATGCTTCTTTGATCATAGATAAGAAGAGATCTTTGAACCCTTATGGTTTCCATCTTGGGTATTACTTTGTTAAAGAGACCTTGCAAGCCAAGTAGGAGGGTTTGAGTAATGTAGAGTATAGGTTTGACCCTGGAAAATTCAGAATACATGAGCACAAAGGTTTGATGCCTAAACACATTGATTAGATCGCTTACAATTGGCCATATTTTCATGAACAGTAGTAGGAAGAATCATTTACATGACATAGGATGCACAATAAGGTACCCTTGGTCTAACAATTTTCAAAACCCTATCTCTAGATCAACGGATGGAGGTTTTAACCCAAGGAGTTACCATTGAAAGGGAAGCATAAGAGGCTAAAAGAGTTGAAGAAATCCAATTGAAGGAAGAAGCAGAAAAATAGGCTATTCAAGAAGAACGAAACAGGGAACTCCATGAATAGGAGCTTCAACGCAAGATCGAGGAGGAATTGTGGAAAAAGCATGAAGAATAGATCTATAAAACATGAAATTTCCTAGAAATACGAGGAAGACATCAAAGGAATTGTTGCAATAGAATGTGGCCGCTTGTCGAAGTTTTGTATCGCTAATGTCAAAATAAATGATAGATTGGAGCAATTGATTTCGAGGATAGAGAAGTCCATGCAACAATTTGGAGAGATGAAGGAAACCCTCAGTTTCCTATGGATCAACACAGGTTTCCTTACATGCATACGTGTGAATATTTATTCACACAGTGGGCCACCTATGATGGTGAACATGCAATTGTTGAGTCACTTAGTCTACATGAGTCATCTTAGCATTCAAATTTTGTTTTAGATACTTCAACTATGTCTTCAGTGGGATTTACTATTTTTGGTTTTTAAAAGTTCAATAAATAGATTGATTGACCAAAGAGAAAGGTTCGATGGATTGTAGAAAGAATTTTGTATTATTGTAGATGAGAACTATTTTGAAGCTTAATTCAAAAGCTATGAATGAGCCAAGGAATTTTCACTAATTTTTTGTGTATTTATTCATCACCGTGGATTATTCTACAATTGATTAAATGTCACATGCATCTACTAAGAATTTCAATACTTTCAAGTTATCTTATTTGGTTGAACGAATTGCTAGATATTATCGATGAATGATTGATTGTTATATTAGTTAATCTTTGATTTTTTTTGTCATCGGGGATACTGTGGAATTACTTCTAGTTGTCTCATTGTTATGAGTGTATTCCTTTCTCTTGTCAATTGGTTAATCATTTCTTGGATAATATCTGATAAGTAATATGTTCTTGGTGTAATTATTTCTTTGGGAAACTAAAACCTCGAATGGTTTTCATTGACTATTTCCATAGGTTATCCTCAACACATATTTCTTCAAAACCCTTAGTGTGCTTCTTTTCTGTAGTATACAACTATGCTATTATAAAACAATAAAATAACAGGAACAACAAAATCAAACAACTTTTAAATCCCATCGAAAGATTTCCAAACCATTAAACCAAAGGATTATTCCATGCCAAAAAGGGAGAAGTCTAATTGGTTCTTGTCCTTATGTTTAATCCATACTATTGAGCATTGGGAATCCAACCCCCTCAACAAAATTGGCGCTAGAAGGAGGGCCTTGTATAGAAGGTTGTACAAACAACCCATATTCATAAATTCCTAACTCTGAAGGTCAGACCTCTGAAAACGTGACACATCAGGGTAGAGATAACACTGTGTTAGACACTGAATCTATATCACTAGAGCCTATTCCAGGAAAATGTGCATTGCACGTAACTCCATTAGTTCCTCATCGATGAAACACAATTAGAACCATAGTCTCAATTTCTGAACATACATTGGTTTATAATATTTAGTAGATTTGGTTTTGCAAGAAATTGAACAATCCTTTAGCTCAATGCATGTGACTCCTAACAATCCCTCTATGACTCCATTAGAAAGCACACATTCTAAATATCAAGAAAACTTATACTCAGAAAACTCAGACTAAAAAAAAGCAGGCTCAGAATTAGAAGGCTTAGATTCATAACTTGAACACATGGCCAATAATCAAAATGCTAATCAACCCTGATTAACTAGAGATACACTAGCTATACCTAGAAAACTTCATAACTTCCCTAAAAATCTGGAGCGATTTCTTCCCAAATATGATCCTGAAACATCTTATTTACCCAAAGATCATATCAAGAAATTTATTCTTGCCATTATATTATTGATTGTACAATTTGAAGATGTAGTTTGTCATATTTTCCCTTATGCCTTTGAGAATTCAACTTCCACCTAGTATTTTAGTTTACCTATTTCATCTATCACTAGCTGGATTGAATTTAAAAAATCCTTCGTAGATAAGTTCGAGGAAGAAACAGTTATAGGCGCATTAATGGAAAATTTGTTTTCTCTAACCATGGCTCCTAAAGAAAGGGACAAATATTTCAATCAAATATTTACGACAATTCTAAGCAAATTTTAGGAAGGAATTGCCCCTGTTTGGAGTTACAAATTGAATTCTATGTTAATTCTCTACCAACAACAATTTCAAAGTTTGTTCAAAGAGCAGATAAAAGTAATTGATCCTTTAATTTTGAGGAGGCAAAGAAGATTGAGTTTGAAATCAAAGGGTGCAATGAAGGTCAAAGCACACTCGAAAAGAGAGATATAACAACCCCCATGAAAAAGCTGATTTTAACAAGACCTCAAGCCAAACTCACCATAGAGGGGAAATAAAAAGATTCTACGGATATGGAAAGTTTACAAACGATGATTAAAAAACTGTCCAATGAAATAGTTTACATGAAGAGGAGTATAGGAGAGGGTTCCTTCAAGCAAAGGCCTTATAGACCTTTATTTAAAAGGTCTTTCCCTCATAAATTTTTTGAGCCACCTCTAGCCAATCTAAACATAGACTTGGAATATGTCGCCATGGATAATTATTGTAATTACCATTAGGAAAATCACTTTGAAAAAACATGCCCCGAATGGATCGATGCTATGATTCTAGAAGCTAATAATATTATTGATGGTTATGCTCAGTCTCAAGCAAGTGATGAGCGAATAGAAGGGAATATGGAATTTGAGTCATGTGGAGATCCTAATGAAACAACAATGGTACTATGGGATGTATTTTCAAGTATGAAAGTGATCGAGAAAAGATGATGAAAAGATATAAGACATTGTGGCAGTTAAAACTAGAAGTAAAGGACCTATGCTTTAGCCACAAGCCATTGTTCCTCGGAATTATATTTCAAACAAACCATGGACTCCTAACCCAATCAATAGGCACGCTCATGTTTTCCATAGTTTACCAAAAGATGTAGTTTTTTATTCATGTTTTCCATAGTTTACCAAAAGATGTAGTTTTTTATTCAAGTCTTACGGAATACAATGTGGTGGAAGATCTTAAAAAAATCAAAGCAAATATTTCAATCATGGATCCACGTAATATTTCTAAACAGTGTAAGTTTCTTGTGAATGCTTTAAAATATGAGAAAGATCAATCTTTAAGTTCTTCTAAAACCGGGAGGAAGATAGATATAGGGTGCACTCGTAAAGCAACAATAAATACTACATTGAATGAGAAAAGGTATAAATCATTGACTCTGTTTTTATTGACCTTTGAAATATTTAACCAAAATATACATAATTGCCTACTAGACTCTGGAGCATCATCAAATGGCATGCCTTATTCTGTGTGCCAAAAGTTGAATGCTACACCAACATAATGTTCAACCCACATTATTTAGCTTTACAGGTTTGAAGTAAAAGTAATCATGGAATTGAAAGATGTTTTGATCTGAATAGTTTCAAACCCTAAAGTCCATCAATTCATTGACATAGTTGTGGTTGACATATCATAAGCACATGGACTCTTAATATGCAGAGATTGGTCACAAAATATACTAGGTTATTTTGCATCCAACTTGTCTCACTTATGGTTACCTTGGAATAGTCAGCAAAATAAAATCAGAATTGATTGAGAAAAATACATGAAACACACAATAATTGATCTATAAGCAACCTTTAATGAACCTTCTTCTTTTGAATTTCCTATTTTAGGGAATTATTCATTGTATTCGTACTTTGGAAACCTTATGGCTATGACATCTCAAATTCCATAAACTCAAATGTCTGAATTAGTTTTTCATAATGATTTATCTTTTGAATTGGCAATAGGCTCCAAACTTGTAAATTATGTAGATTTTAATGGCACAACAAATTTTGATAAACTGACAAAAGATAAAGAAATATCATACATCAAGTACACTCCTTATATCTAAAGTCTATACTTTTGTGGATCAAAATCTCAAGAAGGAGTTGGAGCTAGATGTCTATTTTTTGACCCCCAGCAAAAATGTAGTTTTTTGTCTTGTAGGTTAGAATTTACTTTAACAAATAACATCGTTGAATACAAAGCACTTGTAAAGGGTCTAAAAAGGGTTGTGGATCAAAAGATTGAGAAAATTGAGACATTTGTTGATTCATAAATCATAGTTCGACAAATAAAAAATATCATCCACTGCAATTCACCGCACTTCAGAAAATATCAAGCAGAAGTACAAAGATTAATAAACAATTTTCTGGCTTTTAACATCATGGTGGTGCCAAGGTCTAAAAATATTTATGTTGATTCTTTAGCCATTGGTGCTTCTAGGTTATCTCTGTTGGAAGATTTTGAAACATGCAAATTTGTTGTTGAATTATTATACAAGCCCTCGATCCCATACAACATTACTAATTGGAAGGTTTTTGAAGGTGATGAACATATTTTGGAGTTTCTTACTAATGGTAAAAACTTCAAATATTTAGCCATAGATGATGAAGATTTATGGGCATATTTATAAAAAAAAAATCTGAAAAAACAAGAAAAACAAAATTACACACCGTGCCTAAAGGGATCATCAACTTGGAGAAACTTTTTGATCTACAAATTAGGTTTAAAAGATGACCAAATGCTAAATCAAGCAGTTTCACTCTAAGCTATGAATTTTTTAACCTGGGTACTTCAGGTGATCCTAAAAATGTGAGTATTGGCAAGGATTGTTATTAACAGGAAAAACAATCTTATGTTAAACTATTTAGAAATTATAAGGACATGTTTGCTTGGTCTTGTGGTGATTTGAAAACCTATGATAGAAAAATTATCCAACATACCATACCTATGAAAAAGGATATTAAACCTTTTCAACAAAAATTGTGTAGGTTTCATCCTTCCCTTGAACCCCTAATTCAAAAGGAACTCAAGAAACTTCTCGATGCTAAGATTATCTTCCAAGACACTTAACATGGGTTGCCAATCGTGTGCCTGACGGGAAGAAAATAGGGGAGATCCATCTTTGTGTGTGTTTTTGAAACTTGAACAAGTCTTTAGAAAAATATAATTATCCGGTTCCACCCATGGATCAACTTATACAAGCAGTCTTAGGATCTTATATGTTCACTCCTTGATGTATTTTCTATTTATAATCAAGTCTTAGTGTCAGAGGAGGATAGGCTCAAAACTACTTTTCGAACCAAATGGGGTACCTTTGCATATAAACAAATGCCTTTTGGTTTAATCAATTATGGGGCTACTTTTTGGAGAGCAATGGATGTTTCTCTTAGGGCTTTAATCAATAAGTGTGTGGTGATCTATCTAGATGATGTGACTATTTACTCAAAAAACAAAGCAGATCACATTTCTCATCTTACTCAAATTTTTGAAAGATGCAGAAAATACGAAATTTCTTTAAATCCAAAGAAATGTATTTTGGGGGTTACTGAAGGAAAATTGTAGTCCATATCATATCAAAAGAAGGCAATGCAATCAATCTTGAATGTGTAAAAGTCATATCTCAATTTCCTTTTCCCCATAATAAGAAATCAATGTAGTCATTATTTGGGAAGATTATTTTTGTTAGGAAATTCATTCCTAATTTTGTTGAAACAATAAAGCCATTACAAATAATGATTTGTAAAAACTCAAAATTCAAATGGAATGGTGAAGAAAAGGAAGCATTCGAAAAAATTAAATATATTATTTCAAATGCTCTTGTACTACGTAATCGTGCTTTTGATCGTGGATTATTCTTATATACTTTCACTTATGGTCAATCTCTTGTTGTAGTATTGACACAAAAGAATGATGAAAATGAGGAAGCTTTAGTCTCTTTTATGAGTACAAATATTCAAGGAACAAAGTTAAATTATCCATCTATCAATAAGCAAGCTTATGCAGTATATAAAGTTGTTAAACATTTTAGGTCATATATCCCCAAGAATCACACTAAGGTCATAGTACCTCACCCTATTTTGCGATCTTTGTATCCGAAACAAGACTTAGCTGAGCGTAGAGGGAATTGGATGATTGTTAGAAAAGAATTTGATCTTGAAATAAAACATGCCTGAATTGTAAAATGATCCATAATGGAACATTATATTATTTGTCATCTATCTTGATGCTTTCATAGTGGAAGAATTGGAGGAATACGCTTACAAAGCCATTTTAGCGGTAGATCCCAATTTGGAAAATTGGGTCCAAAAAAATCGTCAAAAATATTCTGGATCGATTTTGAGGCATCAAATGACATTCGTTTTGTGTCCAAACTACCTTGTTGCAAGATTTTATATTCTACACATTGAGACCTTTCTTATGGTGCAATAATCTCCTCAATCTGAGTTCGTATGCAACAATTATGCCTCCTACAAGTTGACCTACCATGTTGACCACCATGGTACAAGTGGATCCCACATCATCCCCCATTAGAAGTTCCAAACCTTATCACTAATTGAGCGTTGAGGAAGACAAAACCCTACCCCTAGATGTCTATCAGGCTATGTTAAATACCAAGCCTCTAGGAGGAGAAGGAGCTCCATTCTTTTGCATTGTATCTTGTTCTAAAGTTGAGAAAAACATTTAAGAATGGTATTTTATGAGCATGACAGAGGAGGAGGATTCTTTAGCAGTCATTTAAGCCACAATGTCAAAAGGTAACTCCATAGTTAGTTACCATTCCTTTGTATGTGCATTTTATAACTATAACAAAAAGAGCAGAGCATAGGCCTCACCTTCTAGCTGGGTTTTCTACCATATTGAGTTTCCCAGGTCAAACATTGTATTCATTTGTGTGGATAATGTGTATTTTTTGTTTGTTATTTCATATTTATCTTTCAATTATTTCTCAAATTCAAGTAGAGTTGGTAATTAACTAATATGGGATATAAGGAAATAAACTTCAAAAATGTAAGATTTCATAATAGTTTAAGATTTTTTGTGACAAATTGTTCTAGTGGAATATCCACAACACTTTGCGGATCGTATTGGTATCAGAGCGGGTTTCTTTGGGGTATTTGTGGGAAGTTGCATGGATCTATGAATCATTTTAAGAATAAATTCACAAAACCCTAGCCATGGTCGACAAATCTATTCATAACAACCCTCAAGATCCAACAAGGGAGAGATTTGTGAGGCTGGAAGAGAAAGTTACTAACATATATCACAATATGTCCCTCCTTGTGGTGGCTCTAGCAAGCAAGCTCAGACCATATGCAGAGGTTGGAGGCTCTAACTTTGAGATCATATCAAAATGGAAATTGGGAGATAATGAAGACCCGTAAAAGGAGTCAAGGAAAGAGCTCAAGAAAGATCAACCCAGTTCAAGTGTCATTAACCCTTCATAGCCCCAATTCAAGATGGACATGAAAGTGGACATAAAGCCATATCAAGGTGAGATTGATGCATTAAAAATGAATCATTGGTTGCAACAACTAGAAGTTTGTTTCGACGTTCACCATATAGATGAGGAGCAAAAGATATCATTTGCTAGAATAAAGTTAGAGGGCCATGCTTTAACCTAGTGGGAAAGTCACACGAACACACTTAGGTTGAAGGGTGATCCGCCTATAACTAAGTGGGAGGATTTCAAAACCATCATTAAATCTTAGATCTATCCTATTGGGTATGTAGAGAACAAATGGATCTGTTGGCATTACTCTAGGAAACTTTAGGGGCAGAGTGTACAAGAGTATAGCACCGAGTTCAAAAAAATGGCCATTATGTTGGGTATCTCTCCCAATTACTTGGATTTACTCCTCAAGTATATAGGAGGTTTAAATAGTCATATATGAAAGCAAGTGATGCTTTTCAAGCCCAAGAGAGTGAACAAGGATTGTGCAAGCATAATATCCAGAAAACATAGGCCATAAGAAAGGGCAGCCAAGCGATTCCAAGCAGAAAGAGCATCGGGACGCTTTCAAGGAGGGGGAAAAGAAGTGGAATGGGGGGAGGATAAGAAGATGGAAACCACTGCACATGAGTGAAATGATCCCGGAAACCATTGTAACCATTGAAATATTGATGGTCACACTAAGGAAAAGTGTCAGAAACTACATTTGGAGATGAACCTGAAGAAGTGCAACAAGGATGCAAATAAAAAGAATCTTATATCCACCTATTTGAGAAATTGGGTCGAAAGCAACTCCAATGTGGATGAGAATATTGTTTGCTCATCGTTGTAGAAGGAGGTGAATATGAGTAGCCTTCATCACCAAGAAGAGAAGGAAATTACCAAACCCTTCTACATCAAGATCTAGGTCAAGAAGACCAAGATAGATGTTATGTTTGACTCTAGTTCACGGGTTAATTTCATAGTAGGGGATTTGGTCAACAAGCTTGGATTGGAGGTTCACGATCATCTTATCCCCTATCCCTTGGTTTGGGTAAACAAGGATGCAAAGTTCAATGTAACGAAACAGTGTAAGATTAAATTTGTTGTAAGTGCGGACTTTATTGATGAAGTGGTGTTGTATGCAGTACCCCTGGATGTGTGTGGTGTAGTGTTTGGGAGACCCTACATATATATGAGGGATGAAATCTTCATGCAAAGAGCCAATTAGTACCACTTGATCAAGGATGGGAATTCCTATATAACCGATACACACAAAGGTAAATTGAACATCTCATAGTAAGTGTCAACCAAGGAAAAAAGTTGATTAGTTCCAGTAAGAAATATTTTTTACTTTTCTTTAGAGAAAATCAATATAATGATGAGTCAATAAGAGTAAAGGAATCCCTGGAGGGGTGTACTAATGAGTGGAAACATTAGTTGGAGGAGCTACTACAAGCATACAAAGGAATGTTCCAAGAACCTAAAGGGATACCACCAAAGAGGGAAGTGGAGCACAAAATATAGTTATTGCCAGAATCCCCATTGTCGAACATTACACTATATAGATGGTCTGTTATGAAAGCAAATGAAGTGAAGAAGTAGTTGTAGCAACTACTATAGAATGAAGTGATTCAACCAAGCACCTCATATCGTGGATCACCTATAGTACCCAAGAAGGATGGGACTTGGTAGATGTGTATTGATTATAGATATTTAAACAATATTACACTCAATAATCGATACCCTCTACCCAGGATCAATGATTTGTTAGATCAATTGTAGGACACCAAGTACTTCACCAAGTTGGGTATGAAATCAAGATACCACCAGGTACATGTCAAAGAAGAAGACACTTGGAAGACTACCTTCTCTGTATGAATGGTTGGTCATGCCATTTGGCTTATGTAATGCATCAACTACATTGATGACACTGATTAATGATGTATTACTCCCATATTTAGATTCATTTGTTATAGTATATTTGGATGATATGTTAGTTTATATATCTACCTAGGAAGAGCATATGTCACATCTTATGTAGGTGTTAGAGACCTTGAAAATCAGTAATTGTTGGCTAACCTTAAGAAATGTGAGTTTGCTTAGCAGACATTGGTGTATTTGGGGTATGTGATCAATGGAAGGGAACTCAATTTAGATCTCGCAATGATGGAGGCCATCATGAATTGGCTAGCTCCTATAATTATCACTGGAGTTAGGACCTTTGTTGAGGCAACATAGTACTTGCAGAAGTTCATAGCTTCATTTTCAACAGTAGTTGCACCACTTTGCGCCATAACAATGAGTGGTAAGAGTTTCTAGTGGGGGAAGAATTAGTAGAAGGATTTTGATGAGTTGAAAAGAAATATCGATCAAGCACCAGTTCTCGCAATACCAAACTTGCAAAATCCTTTCACAGTGGAGACAGATGCAAGTGGGTATGCCATGGGAGTCGTTTTGATGCAAGGAGGAAGGATTTTATGCTATTATTTTGAAATATTTCATGGGGCAGTTCTCAACTACCCTGCCTATGACAAGGAACTCTATGCCTCGATTCAAGCTGCCAAGAAGTGGAAGATCTATATGATGGGAAATGAGATCGTCGTCCACATAGATCATCAACCCCTACAATATTTGCAAGCCCAAAGTAAGCTACAACAAACCAAACATTACAAGAGGATGGGGTTTTTACAACAGTTTCATCTAGTAATCAAGTATAAGAAGAGAAACACTAATAAGTCAGTAGACATGCTTTCAAGGCCACCCACATTCAAGATTACAACTTTGGGAACTCTTATTCACATGGGGCCTTTTAACCATGATGCATACAAAGAGGCATACATAGAATATGAGGACTTTAAAGAGGTGTTTGAGTAATTACGAGGCCCAATTCATGTAGAAGAAGGTGATTGCAAGGCTGACTATCATCTCCATAATGGGTTGCTCTACCGGCTAGATAAGCTCTTTGTTCCTAAAGGCGAAATATTGCAGCTTATCATGGAGGCTCACACGTCCAAGATTACAGGACATTTTAGTGTCGGGAAGATAGTTGCTAACTTACAAAGCTATGTGTATTGGCCCATAAAGCAAGAAGATGTAGCATGGTATATTAGAGGATGTATACTTTGTTGTACCAGCAAGCCCGGTAATATAAAGCAAGGTCTATACCATCCCTTACTTGTACCAACTTGAACTTGGGAAATCATTTTCATGGATTTTCACAGGTTTACCAACAACCAGGAAGGGACATGACTATATTTTTGTGGTGGTTGATAGGTTCAGCAAAATGTGTAATTGTATGGCTTGTAAAAATACCATCAAAGGACAAGAAATAACAAACACATTCTTTGAATAGGTATGTGTGCACTTTGGGATACCAAGGAGCATCATTTCAGACATGGATATTAGATTTCTCAGTGACTTTTGGACTACACTTTGGGAGAAGATGGAAATGAAGTTGAAGAGATCTACAACATTCCATCCATAGACAGATGGGCAGACAAAAGTAGTCAACAGGTCTTTGGTGCAACTTTTGAGGGGTTACAATCAGAAGCATATGAAGATTTGGGATGAAAATCTAATCTACATTCAACAGTCTTATAATATAGCAGTCCATACTTCTACTCTTAAGTCTCCTTTTGAAACTTGCTTTGGGTGTTTGTCGCCTTCGCCCTTAGATGTTGCATACAGACAACAATGAGTGAGGGAAGACACCACGGGAGAAGCATTAAAATCATAGAAGTTTGTAAAAAAGTTTAGGAATATTCATTTGCAAGTACATGAGACATTGAAGAAGTCAAGGGAAAGGTACAAGGAATGACATGATCAAAACAAAACAAAAAAAGCATTCAAAGTGGCAAATAGAGTTTGGTTATAGCTGAAGAAAGAAAGACTACAGGGTCCTTAACCCCCATTACTCAAAATGTGTAGGGATAGCCATGTATGAACTTTCAAGAATATTATATAAGGTACAAACCTTATCACTAATTGAGGGTTGAAGAAGTCAAAATCCTACCCCTAGATGGTTATCAAGCTATGTTAAATACATGGCCTCTAAGAGGAGAAGGGGCTCCATTCTTTTCCATTGTATCTTGTTCAATAGTTGAGCAAAACATCTAAGAGTAGTATTTTGTGAGCATAATAGAGGAGGAGGAGTATTCTATAGCAATTGTTCAGGCCATAGTGTCAAAAGGTAACTCCATAGTGAGTTCCCATTCCTTTGTATGTGCATTTTATAACTGAAGAAAAGAGAGCAAAGCATAGGCCTCACTTTTTGCCTAGGTTCTCTCCCATATTGGGTTTCCCAAGTCAAATCTTATATTCATTTGTGTGGATCATGTGTATTTTTTTCATGTTATTTCATTTTTATATTTCAATTATTTCTTAAATTCAAGCAAAGCTAGTAATTAACTAATATGGGATCTAAAGAAAAAAACTGCAAAATTCTAATATTTCATAATAGTTTAAGATGTGTTGTGATGAACTGTTCTAGTGGAATATCCACAAAAGTTTACGGATCATAAAAGGTCAAGGGTTGTAGGTTGGTTTTTGAATCCCAAGACTCTGTACTTAAAGAAGAAGTATGGGGAAATGAGTTATATGTTTATGTCAATGATGCAACTCTCATACCACCACCTAATGGCTCTTGGTATTCTGATATGACTTACATTCTACATCATGGAGTATGTCCTAATCATATGACTTCAAGGGAGAGGAGGGATTTGAGGTTAAAATTTGCTCAATATAGGTTAATCAACATTGTTCTTTTCCGAAATAAATGTGATGGAGTGTTGTTATGATGTTTATAAAAGGAATATGTTGTGAAGGTCTTGAAGAACCTTCACGATGGCCCTATTGAAGGACATTCTTCTGTTGAAACCATAGCACACAATTTTTTGAGGGTTGGATATTATTGGCCTACTCTCTTCTAAGACACACACACTTATCTTAGGAAATGTAGAATATGTCAAGTGAGTGCGGGTAGGGAAAATAAAGCTTCAATACCTTTACAACCAATTAAGATTAGTAGACCTTTCGAGCAATGAGGCATAGACATAATTGGAGAAACAAACCCTCACTCATTAAAGAAACACGAATATATATTGACAACAACATATTATTTCACCCGATGGTATAAAGCCATTCCCCCAACAAAAGTGAATGAAAAGGTCATTATTTAGTTTTTAGAACAATATTTGATCACCATGTTTGGGGTACCTTCTATGATTGTTTTTGATAATGTTGTTTACTTTTCCTCTACTTTGTTGATTGAATTTGCATTAGATAGGGGGATCATCCTCATATATTATGTTGATTATTATCCACAAGGGAATGGGGTAGCCGAGTCCACCAATAAAAACTCAATTCACATCTTGAAAAAGACTATTGCTAAGAATCATAGAAACTGGCATACTGATTTACACAACACACTTTGGGTTGATAGAGTGACTCCTAAGGAATCCTTGGGTACCTCCCCATAGTTTTTGGTATACGATCAAGAAGAAATATTTCCAACAAACATATGCCTCCTTTCCCTACAATTATCTTAAGCTTAAAGAGCTCAACCTCTCTTTGTTATGCGACAACAAATTGATAGACTCTTTGTGTTGGAGGAAGAAAGGGAGAAGGCTAGACATAAGTTCACAACACACCAACAGATAGTTAAGCGGTGCATTGATAAACATAAGGAAAGTGAAAAGAATTTTGGCATAGGTGATTTTGTCTTAAGGTGGGATAAAGTCAATGAGTCAAAGGGAAAGCACACTAAGTTTTGAAATTTGCAGCTTGGCCCTTACCAAATTACTGAGAAAATAGGGGTAGGCACATACTGCTTACAAAGTCTAGAAGGGGAATTGGATGCTCTTCCTATTAATGGTCAAACCCTTAAGCGTGTTTTCACCTAGTTATTCTCATGAGTAGTTTTTGTATTATAGTTTAGTTCCATTTTTCCATTTTTTTCATTTTGGTTTGCATAAGCTTACTTTCATTTTTTAATTCTCTCTTCGTGTAAGTTCTATGTGTATTTATGTTTTATTCTTTCCCCAAAAAATTCCTAGGAAATGTTGAGTTCTCAACATCTGGTCTGTGGAACAGGACATTCTATCTCTCAGCTTAAGCTCCTTATTCGTGTGAAATATCAAAAGCAAAGTGAGTTGACAATGAGAATAAGAAAGACCCAAAAAATACTTATAGATTCTTTTATACATCATTTAGAGAAGATACAAGCCTCTGTCAGTGGTGGAAATGACTATTGTCAAATATAAGGGGATTCAAAGGTCATATTTTTCAGAAATTGTGGTCTAAATGATGAAGGGAAACTAGAGAGAGA
>SNQJ01S0108156.1:0-29499 GCA_010110895.2 Picea sitchensis
GATAGTTGTTTTCTTGTGAGGATAAGATAAGGGATTGTTTGATGTGTTCGAATGGTTTTGAATATTGTAGTGTTTTTTGTCTAGTCAACCCATTTTTAAAACTAACATTTAGCAAAGTATAAACTCCACCAGGTTCGATCTTATAAACTCTTTCCTTAATCAACCGCGTAGATTATGTTTTTAGGTTTTGGGGGGTTTTGGTTGGTTCTAGTTTCATTGGTTGTTATCTCTTTTATCTTAACTCTATGGTATCCCTTTTCTTTAGTTACATGTACAACTTGGTGGGAAATGTTTTGTATGCAACACTATGGGGGGAAATCCTAAACCTATATTCCAATCCAAGAATATACCTTACCAAGATGAGCATGTCTATGGGAATAATACAAAAGAATCATAAAATCAATTCCAAAAACCTGCACCGATAAAAAAACATATAAAATGTTTTCTTATACCCTTTGTGACCTATAAAATCCATTGAATTGGTGGTAACCTCAAACTACTCGACAACATCTTGTGTGGTGGAAAAATCAATGATATTTGTCTTGGAGAATTGGTCCAAGTTATCCTCATCAAGTGCAAGAGGTAGTGCTAGTCACGAGGAATGAAATATATTGCCAAAATATATAGAGGTTAGAGGCATGCAAATGGATTAGTTTGGTATGGAGAGATAAACTACAACATTCCATATGGTGGTAATATGAATGGTTTTTTATTTGAAAATGTGGTCCTGACTATCCTTCTCAATTGAAACATGTGGTGTTAGCAGCGAGGAACTAAAGACATCATTAGTTCTTCTATAAAAGGGTTATCTAATTTATCCTCTTGAAGTGCAATAAGTAGTGTTAAAGTGAACTTAATGACTCACTTCATGAAATCATCATCATGAATATTAAATTCCACAATTTCCATTAAATAAATAGGTATTTATTATTAATGAATATAATATATGATATTGGTTTGATAGAGAATACAATGGAGTGTATATAAATACACATTTGGGTGATAAATCATATCCTTTTGGGAAAAGGAATGACTTATCATTATTACAACATTAATATAATATTTACCTATATGACTAGTATTACAATACATATGTGTATACATTATTAGATAGTGGTAATATACCCTAGGTATATTAGATTTCTTCCCCCTTAAAATGCTTTGTGCTCAAAGCATGGGTAGTGAACACTACCCTTTATAGAATTATCAATTTTCTTGAAAAATTATCTATATAATAATATTGAGGGCTCGAGGAAATATGATATCCAAATATTTCAACAACATTGTTGCATAAAAAAAAGGATCAATTCATTCCTAAATGGATTCATTTTAGAACTCTCTAATGATAATAACTTTGAGTTGTATTGATTTTTTAATGCTTTGATATGTAGAATCAATTTTGACATTGGTATGTTGATTCTTGTGTGCTATTTATTCTATAATTTGGGTGCTGATATGGTAACCTGATAAGATAATCCTTTTTAATCTATGTTTTAATCTTTTCATGACATACTTGAGTCATCATGTTGATATTTGATATTTTTTATCCACTTAGGAATCAATGAATTCATTAGTGGTAATCAATGTAAGTTTAACCATTATTGAATTGTTTTTTGAACTCGGTTTTTGCATGCTCTTTCATTGATAAAACTTTATTAGTATTGCCACTCTGATGTTTATTTTCGATCAATTCCACTAAGGTCTCTTGATATATAGCTTCAGCTTATAAAATATTCCTTGATTCAATTGAATCAATTTGGCTTATTTATTTGTGGTATCAACTTGTCAAAAATTTCTTGATTCACTCACATTCATGGATGTCTCTTGTCTACTTTTAGGGTTGATATACCCTTACATTTTAATTATTTTACTTCCATAAGAAGGTTTTGACTATGATTCTTCAAATGATTAATTTCCTTGTCTTTATATGAGAAATCCTTCTCAAAATGTTTCTTGGCATCCATCTTGTCTTGTGATTCTTGGTCACATAGAATTGCAACATCTTGTTGAATCAATGTTTGATCCTTCACTTGTAAGTCACAATTTGTTTTCTCCGATGCTTGTAGTTGTTTTTTGAGCTATTTTGTCTTGCCAATTTGTGCTTCTAATTTACATTGTAAGATATGCACTTCATATTGAAGGTCTTATTTAGCATTTTCAATATCTTTAATTTCCATCATCAAGGCCTTATTTTCCTTCTTATGATTTGCCACTTCTTGTGTTAATTCATTGACTTTATTTTCTAGACCTTGATTTTTTTCCCATAAATTATTTATTTGAAAATCATGTTTTTTATTCCTTGAAATTATGTTAATTACCTTTTCACATGATCCAACAATTCCATAGTTATTTTCAATAGTAATAACATAGTTTCTATAACCTCTTTAATATTTAAATTGTCAAATCAAAATTAATTCGATGCATTGAGAATCCCTCCAAAAAATAAAATCACTTTGATTTATGATTTCAATATTAAATAACCCTTTATATTGGCAGTGTAACTTTGAATAATTCAAACTGAACTATTTGTTTAATACCATTATTTGACCCTTTTTAATAAAAATACTTGACATAGGTTTGCAATAATTTCAAATGTTGTTAATGTTTCTTCCCTTATCACTTTATTCTTATATCTTTATTATCTTCATTTTAACTACCTTGTAATGATGGGATTTAATAATTTGCAACAACATAATTATTTCTGTGCCATGATTTTTGACTTTAAGCTTTCCCTACAATTAAATGAGCACTTTGACATTCCACACGTTCAAAAATTCTTGCTTGGGTTTGGTTAGGGCTTGTCAATTAGGTGTATTCTAGGTTCTACAAGAGATTGATGGTCATTCTTGTTACCCCCACATGCCTAGGGGTAACTAAAGGAGGTCATGTCTCATGGCCTGCAATGGAGAACATGATCTCAACCATGGTGATGATCATCATGTCCATAGATGGCAGCCCAACAACCCCCCTCATTCACCTTTATAGTTATACGTCAACTAAGGCTCATCACATTCAAGCAACCCAGAGTATGGGAGATGGTAATCCATCATCACCATGAAGTATGCTAGTCATTATTTTATGAAAAATGTTGTTCTTAATTAGTTGGGCATGTGGATGAGGACATTTGTTTGAAGTTGGATAATGGACCACTGGTTTGCGAAATTGTGTCAGTTTCCTTGTTTCACCTTGGTGGTTAGATTATATTCCCTAGTCCCATGTTGTCACCTACCAAGTTAAAGGGGTATTGCTGGGGTCCCCCCACGAGGGTAACATTACATTCCCCAACATACTTAACACTTTCCATCCTGAAGCCTCTCATAGTGTACTCAAATTTTGCAATGGATCATGTTCCATTCTCTCATGAGAAGAGGGGTTGAAGGCCCAAAGGTTGATTGCAGCTGCTATGAAAAGAATAAGTGTTAGAAAACTCAATTATACTGAAAGGGGGGGTGTATCAGTATAAGACTGCTTTTTTTTTTCTTACAATATCTCCTTACAATATTTATCAATATGTTATTTTACCAACTATAGTAGTTAATGATAAATATACAACCATGTAATCCATAGTACACAAATATTTATAGTGGAAACCCAAATGGGAGAAAACCACAAAACAATTCTTTTATAAGATCATGTAGGCATGAACCTATTGTTACAATGCTTGCGTGCACCAACCTACATGAGACACCAATATCCTCTTCTGAGCACCAATTAAACAACAATGTTTGCAGGCACCAATCTACAAGAGACACCAATCGCCTTGGCTAAGAACCAACTCAACTCTCCCTTGCACCTCCCATCCACCCTTGGAAAATCACATTATTCTCTCTTATATTTTTTTCCATTCGAAAAACCTCTGAGCCTCGTATTTCTTACACTTTCATATATATATATATGTGTGTGTGTGTGTGTGTGTGTGTGTGTGTGTGTGCACACACACACACACACATATACTTCCTCTCTCACACATATTCTTGGACCTCAAATCCTCTGATATTTTATTCAATGAATCACTCTCACTCATTCACTTCTTCCTCTTCTAGTTCTTCAAACTCAAAAATCCTCATTCTTCATCTTATCAACCCTCACAAACTCTCTCACACCTCACTCTCACATATTTTAACCTCAGAGCCTCTTCATATCTTCCACAACTCGCTCACTCCAAAAATTATTTGCGAATTTTTATTTATAGTCTCCATTCCTCCACATATTTTTCCATAAACAAAATATCGTGTTGAATAGGCCAACTCCATATCTCTTTGAATCTTCCTCAAAATCGGGTTGCAATGCTCCTTCAAAACCAATCTCAAACCCCCTTTGGTTTGATGTGAAATCTACTCTCTATTCCCTCTATATAATAATTAATGCACAAATACCATTGGATCATCCCTTGAATCATATCATGATTGTCGATCCAGTCTCTACCGACCAAAATAAGAAACATGACATCAACGCTCAATAGTCATATGATCTTCCCATGTTTTGAACTCATCCATCGATTTCATCTTAGCATATAGGGACCACTAGGGCTTCATATTAAAACCACCATATTATCATATATTATATCGATCTCGACCATTGATCCAGTTCCTGTGGACATTGGAATCAGTGGGACTATCGGTCCCTTAGGCCTTTGACCATGCACTTTCATTCTTCTGGTACCCGATATACCTATATTCACGTGGTTCAATATTCTTGTGACATGTGGCCCAATTACAATGAAACACATGTATCATATTATGGCACCGAGATATTGACCCATCAGACCCTTGAGGTATCGACCCAACGGACCCTTGAGGTATCGACCCATCATCTCTCCTGCTCCCAAGGACTTCAACATTGCACCAATACATCACTCTTTCGTTATGTGATATGACCCAACACATGACGTGATATCCACATGGCCTCCCTCAGTGTTATTGGATGATGTGGCTCTATTATGGCTACCATCATGGGTTCTAATGTGCAAATTGAGCTAGCCTACTAAAGCATTGTCCCATCGACTCATTGTGACTTCAACACTGCACTGAAATTTCGTCCTTTTGATATCTGATATGGCGATATCAGATCATGGGGGCATTAGGGTATCAAGCCACTGAGGTACTGGCCCAGTGGACCCTCAATGCTTTAGAACTATGATTTCACATGATATCTGATATCTGATATGGAACCTAGATAATGGACAATTGACCCACTAGATTCTGAAATTTCAACACTATTCAAGCAATCCCGTCTGGTTCGATATTGGAATCATGTCACTCTATGTTTTGACCACCATGATTAATTGGATGCTATTATGGTGTTGGCATGGTATATGACATGGAATTCACATGTCTCTAACATGGCTGTTGATGTGGCATCAGAGCTGGCCTACCAAGTATCGATCTCTCTGGACTTTGGCACTATACATACACTTTGTTCTTCTAGTATGCGATATGTCGACAATGGATCACCGAGCCCCTACAATTTTTTCCATCGCGACATCACTCCGCTTTATCCTAATATTCAATATGCGAAGGTCCCAATCATTTGATCTTATTCATTGATATCCAATGATCAATGGTTAAGATTTAACTAGTTTTGGGTCAACAACTCATTAAAACAAAATTTAATGCTACAATAGGGTTCCATAGCTCTTCCATTCATAGTCAAACTATGTTATGCCACATTTTCAATATAAACCCATTAAAACGAAAAATCTCTATGCATGTGGGATATTTTGATATTTGTTGTTTCCTCCGATCGATCCAATGAGACCTTACTTACTAGGTTTATTATTGCTTCATCCCTTCAACCATTCTTAAGGTTCCTCCGCGCCCTTGAATTTTTGTTGTTGGTTCTATTGCCTCTTTCGTATTTTCCTTCAATTATTATTCAACTAGGTCTTGTTCATTTGGATTCCAATTGAAATATACCTGTACAACTTGATTTCACTTGGATTTATTGTTCAGAATCATCCTTCCTTCATATAGAATCTAATTATCTCAAAAAACCTTATCAATGCACATATAATTCTATTTTTCTTCTGTATAGTTCTGTTTGCAGTGTGGATGATTCTTGATCTCCTCTTTCAATGTAGCAGTCTAGATTATTCCTCTTCAATATCACCTTCATTCACATAGGTTAGATATGCAGTAACTCATCAACTCAACACTAACATTGTGCAACATTTTTTCCAACAATATATTTCCTTTAGCATCAACAAAAACATTGTTTCCAACAATCTCCCCCTTTGTCATTGATGGAAACACAATATGAAACTCCTCTAGTCTATGAAACCATATATTTTTTTCTCATCTAAGTTGAATTATTCCTGCAATCCCNCCCCCTATCTCTTTAATACCCCCCTTTGAAATCAATGGGAAAAGGATTTTCTGCCCCTTACACTATATTCTTCATTTTATACTATGCAACTAACACCCTTTTTATTTATTTTTGGCATCTCCCCCTGACCTTGTGCTCCTCCATGAAGCTTTCATTACATTCTTGTTCTTTATTTGCAGTATTATTTTGGAAACAATATCTTGATCAAAGTCACTTCATACAATCAAATCCAATTTTATTATCCATCATTCATATTTCAACAAGAATCCATCAATTGCAAATTTTGATTTCTTCATTGATAAACCATTGTCTTCTATGTCACTGTGGCATCATACTTGTGAATGACAAGCATTTAAAATTTATTTTTGGCATTTTATTTCTATCAACATTATAGAGATTCAATCTATATTTTGGAGAAATAAATTCTTATAATCTTCTTGCAATGGTTATGTTCTTAAAATTGTTCCAATATATTCCTCTTTGAGTGATTCAACTTCATGCTTCATCATTTCTTTTGCACAAACTTGTGTCTTGGAAGCCTTTTCTTTTCTCCATTTTATAATATGCCATTTTCATTACAACTAGAATAAATTATAAAACTTACTTTATCATACCTTCATGTATTTATTAAATGTTGCTTGCTTCTTTACTTGGTTGATCATATTTGGATTCCTCAAGGCTCTCTATGACATCTGCTTTTGTGATTTCTTAAACTAGTTGCAATCATTGTCTTCTTTCTCCTATAAAAATTATTCTCTCGTCATTTAAGATTAGTTCCTTTTCCTTCACAACAACTTCACTTTCAGCTTCGTAGTCTTCTCCTACATGTCCCATCCTTTTCAAAAGTGTTTCCTTATATTTAGTAATATCAACTTGTTCTTCCTATCTTATCAGGTTATCCTTAGTTTTATATTCAAGATGTTGATTTTCTTCCTTGGTTTGATTGTAATTAAGAGAAACAATCCTATCTCTGCATGAAATAATTTGCTTGGTCATATTTTTTACAAACTTTTGTAATACCCCTAGTCTGAACCCCAACTGTAATTGTAAATAAAAATGTACTTAGGATGGTGAGCCGTGATGCAGAAAGGACAATATATCTGTTATGTAAATGTAAATGTATTCACATGCAAATATTAATGAAAAACATATCACTGCATGTAGACCAACCATGTAAAATATTATGGGGGACTAAATGTTATAGCAAGATATGTCTCACCGTTTCTATCTTGCACAGAGGGCCTTTTTCCATTTCACTATGCAGACTTATCATCCCTTGTTGATGAATCCAGAGCTAAAATATACATTTTTCCACATATATGCTCCCTGTCAGTTATACAAGATACGTATATGCTTGTTGCTCCACTACAGCTTGTGTATATCAGGATTTGTGCCAGAAAATACAAAATGAGGTCGGGTTTCCATGTCACAACAGAAGATCTCTGATCCTTGGCCTTCCATATACTGGAAACATTCCGACTCAGCCCTTCAGTTTCATTATGAAGCCTATAAGAGCACAATTTTGAGTTATGGAAAAGAAGAGAAAGCATTCAACTATGAGAGCAAAGTTACTTTGGAGAAACTACTTCATATTGAGTCTGCATCCCTTTGTCCCTCAAGTCTAAACACAATATTCAACCCCCAATCTCTTTCCCTATTGTTGAGAGGACCTCATTGCCTCTTTCCTATGAGCTTGCCTTAGGTGGAGGATTGAAGTGGTGGAGACCCAATTGGAAGGAACTTGGTTTCTTGGTTTCAAACCGTGCCGACACATAAGTCTATAATGTTGTCACTTCTGTTGATCAATTATTAATAGAAATGCTCCTTTCCTGTCCTATTGGTATCTTGCAAATATATTATTATCATCCATGGGTGTGTTTGTAATGTTTATTAATGGATTATGCTATCTGATGTGCTAACCCATTTTATATTATCACTATGTACTTGCTCTGCTTGTTTGTCGAGATCTTCTTGTAGGTATAAATCTTTGGGTCAAAGTGCTCAACGGTGGAACAACATCAAGCGTTGGATTGAGGTAGGCCTCTTCCTTGTATTGCACATTAGTTTATATAGCATATGCTGGAATTGAGCTGATTTCTTCAGTCATACCTGTCTGTTGTGGTTTACCCTCGGCCATAGAGAGTTTTTCCCTTGTAACCGAAATGGTGACTCCACTGGGGAGAGATCTTCCTTCTAAGGGTTGAAGTACTTTTTCTTCTTACATTTCTCTTTTTTCTTTGTATTTCTTGTCGTATCACTGCTTGACAGATTCTGTTCACTCCAAGTCTAAGTTTTCATCCTTTTGCCCTTTCCTGGCCTTGTTTTAAAGCATATACGCCCTTTTTGCCTTGACAGTCACATATACATGCTTGTTGTCTCAGTGCAAGAAGCGTATATACGCTCTATTCTCCTAAACAATCGTGTATACCACTTCCCCTTGCTTGTTTGCTTGGTTTAGTGATTGTTGGGTGAGATTTGAAAATTGTTGAGACTTCTTAGGTCTCTATAGTGCCTGTTGAGATTATCTGGGATGATAGGAAACTTGTTTGGAGTTGAATTTTTGGGCGGAATCTTTGTCTTTGTTTTCCATTTTTTATTTGTCCTTGTTATATTGGTTGATTTCTTGGCTTCTTGGTGTTTTGCTCGAGTTATTTCTTTTATACACAGTAGAATTTATATATCAGGTTGCTCATCAGTCCATGCATTTTCTTTTTAGTATATTGAAAATACAAAAAATAGGCATTTTTCATTGGTTGGCATTTCCGTCTTGGAATCTTTATTATTAGCTTAGCACATTTAGTGAAAGGTTGCATTTTAATTTTGAATTGCAGAATTTGAATTGAAAACTGCATTGTTCTTATTTATCATATCATTCATTGAAAAGTTAAAGATAGACTTTGCATTATATATTTATTTTCTTGCAGAGTCATAACACCATGAGTTTCAATTCCATAACTTTTTTAGTAACCACGGCCAATAAAATTTACGCTTTAAACTAAAATTGATTAGTCATGATTTTATTTTTTAGGGTGCACAAACTAGCCTAGGATTTAGTGCCTTGGAATAAGATCTTGTGAGTAAACTTCTCCAAAGAAATTAAATCAACATATGTGTCTGAGAGAGGGAGTTGAGAAGTCCATTGTATAATTGGTAATATCAGGAGGCTCCACTCACACTGGAGTTAATCATGAGGTCACACGAAGTTAGTTGAAGGGATAACCCCTGGATACTCACCTAGTGCCAGAGATATTTCTGTGGATTTATTCATATTTGGGGATCTTGCTAGTACCCATACCTCTGTGAGAGGCAGTGCTTTCAAGGTTTCGAGATTTGCTACCCTGCCCATATGGTGATCCAGACTTATCACTTCTCTCCTGTGCATCGGTTATATAATGGTTTATTAATTTCTTGAATTAGGTATCTCATAGGTTACTTGCATGGATTATTCTGCTTGTATCCTGAGTCAGATAGGGGTCGGACAACACACAACCTTTATGGAGGATTACCTCTCTGGGGGGATCTGACCGATTGGTTGTTAAGGCTATGAGGGCTCTTATAACTAATTTTGTAACCTCCAAAATTTAGTAGGGAGTCTCAGGTCCCTCTTGGATGAGATGTAACTTCTTTAGTGAGGGAGGCCACTCAACCACCTTAGCCCATTTGCATGCATATTGGTCGTTTGAAGTTTTTTTTGGTATGCTCTTTGACTACTGGTTGGCCTTAGCATATATTTTTATTCGTTGGAGAGTCATAAGTCGTCGTAGAGTCGGATCAACTTCCTTAGAGGACTCGTCGGTTGTTACAGTTACCACCGGTTTTCAAGTTCTTGCCTTCTAAAAAGCATAGAGTTATCAGGAGTGGTACACAGACATCCAATTTTCATACTTGTGGTTCCACAAGGATGAGTACTGAGTATAGTCTTTAGAACACTGGGATTTCTTCGACTCCCAATCCTACTATAGTTAATGGCACCCTTTCGACACCTGCAACTGCTACAGTTGCAGTGCTAGAGGCTTATACCGGTACTATGGCTCGACCTGTAGTTAATGATTCCTCTCTTGCATCAAACCCTTTTGGGGGTTTCGGTCACTTGACGAGTTACAATGTTCAGACCATCCCTATGGCTTCTAGTCCATTTTCTTATGGTATTCCTAACTTCACTTCAAATTTTTCGACTGCCATCCCAGCTGTTGGCTCTAACACTAACTTTGGAATTGGGGGCACTACACCTCCTTACACTCCATTCCCATTTGGTGGTTCTTATATACCCCAAGCGAATCCTAATGTGGGAAGTGTCCCTATTCTTAACCACAGGTCTAACCCTTCTATGGTTGGATGGAACAACCCTGCTGGCGAACAAGTTCTACCCTATATCCCTATCCCCTCGGTGTCGATTCCGACCAATAATTTTGGCATGATGAATTCTCTTCAATCCTCTGGGTTCCCACCAAGAGGAGGTCAGTCTTACGCTTTGGGCACTCCCCAACCTGGATCTAATCCAGTTGGGGGAAATTTTAACAACCTTCAGCTTGGATCTAATCCAACTGGGGGAAAGTTTCATAACCCTTATCAGAGCATTTCTGCTGGAATGATGCCCAATCCATATTTTATGAATCAGCCTAGAGGAATGTCTTTTAATCCCAAACAAGGTTTTGGTCCTTACCAAAATCCTGGATGGAATGCAGTTCCTAACACACAATATTTCGTGAGAGGATGGGTCCAAGTGTCGCAACCCCATATTCCCTTTCTAGCCACATTTAATTTTCCATATTTGTCTAAACTAATGAATGACCCAGTGAGTCATGATTCTGCATGCCCCCCTGTCCCTACCAAACTTCCGTTAGACATTCCAAAGTTTGAGGGTAAGAATGGTGAGGACCCTGGTGATCACGTCACTACTTTTCACCTTCGGTGCTCATCGAATTCTTTGAATCATGATTCTATTATATTACGATTGTTTCAACGCACTCTCATTGGAGTTGCATCGCAATGGTACATCGAGCTACCTAGGGGGACGTATGGATATTTTCATCAGTTGGTGCTAGCCTTTCTCAACCACTTTCAACTGCCCATTCGTTATGATGTTGGCCTTGAAATTTTGTCTACTTTACACCAGGGTACCTACACTCACATCTCAGACCATATCCAGGAATGGCTGATCCAGATTATTTTCGGCACAAAATGAGAGCAGAGATATAATAAAGAAATGCATAGAGATATCACAGATATTAAATAATATAACACAAATGTATCATCGATGCAACCATAAACACATATATATAGTAATACACAATTTCTATTAATGAAACACATGTACAAAGACTGTAAAAATACAGAGTGAAAGACTCGCTAGAATGGTGGCAGCTTATCTCTGAGAAGAGATGTGACGGCTACTTGCATTCGCAAGAAGATAATTACAATGAGGCTCTAAAGGCCTTTTTAAAATAAACAGGAATGCCCAAAACCCTAGACATCCAAAAACCTAACCCTAGGATATGAAGTGCCAAAAGTCATGTGGGCACTGTTTGGGTAAGTTAGTACATCAACTTCCTGGGGTCGTAACTTTTGCATATGATCTTCGTTTTAGGCGTATAATAGCTCATTGGAAATGTATCATCAAGGAGATTCATTTTGGTGGCCCAATAATGTCTTGTGGCTATCATTGAGAACCTCTATCATGAAAAAACTTCATTTGGGCCCTCAAAATGGCCCCGCATGTTAAAAACTACTAAAAATAGTAAATTGCCAAAATTGCCAGAAAATTGTTTCGAGCCAGTCAGAAAAGGTGGGTGGCCACCAATATCCACTTGGATCAATACGCCCTCCTTAGGAAGAAATGGTATCCATTTCATTGAGTTCCGAGGGGAGAGGGAAAAACATTTGTTGAATCTGCATCTTGGTGAGCTGCTTGCTTTGCTAGAGACGTCACGTTGCTCAGTTTGTGGAAGTCTGTCATGAACCTGTTGAGGATGAGGCTATTCAACAAGTCAGGCTACATGAGAGGACGGTGTGCAGAAGGAATATTTGTGCTTTGTTGCAACCTTGTCAACCTACTTCTGTTGGATAGAAGGTGCTTGGGGCAAGGTTGTAGTGGTTCCAATGTCGTTCTGTTCCCCTTTTGAATAGATTGTGAAGAAGCTGAATTTTGCAGTATGAGATACCACCTTGCTACACTTTTTTGGTGGAACAGTAGTCAGAAATACCTATGGTATTCTATATAGATGACCCCCCAAAGTAACAATGACACTGCATGGTCGAGACTCATAAACAACATGGCGCTTCCACATATATGGTTGGCCCAAGAGAACATCACAAACATCCAGTGGGGAAACATCACATAATACCTCATCCTTGAAGGGTTGGATGTCGTATGTCAATCGACACTGTTGGCTGACACAAAGATCTTATCCTCGGTGAAGTCACCCGATGTTGTATGGCTGCGGGTGTGGTGTTGTCGACAATCCCAACTGTTTGATGACATTTGTTGAGATGAGGTTCTTTTGGCTTCCGCTATCAACAATAAAATGCAGCGGGATCCCCTTCACCCACATCTGTGAATGAAAAAGGTGCTCCCCCTCTTTAGGACGTATTGGTTCTTCTGGTTGAATTGTCGCAGTCGCAACAATAGTAGTGGGGTCTACGTCAATGATCTATCCTTTACCCATATTTTCAGAATCAGATTTTGAATCAGTGTTCAGCTCCTTGTCTTTGATCTCGATGACCAATGACTGTTTTGAACGACATTGATCGGTGTTGTGTCAAGGGATTTTGTGGAAATCACCCCATTTTCTGGTGTCCTTCTTTGTCTTCCCGTGACCCTTCTTTTCCTGTGGCTTGGACTAGTTTTCAGGAGACTGTTTGTTAGGGATGTCTTTATCAAACTTTGGTTGTTGCGGATTTTCAGACCCAAACTCCCGTTTGTTCTGGTGCTTAAATTTCTGCTCGATTTTAACAGCATATCGATAAGCAACACCAAGTGATGAGATTCCCAGAAAATCCATTTCAGTTTGGATGTATCTGTGTAGAGCCCCACGGTATTTCAGAATGAAATGTCATTCAGAGTCTTTGATACCCAGCTTGGTGCGCAAGGTATGGAAGGTATTGGAGAACTCCAGAACTACTTGACCCCTTTCTTTCCGCAGTGTGGTCCATCTCATGTATTGGTCCTCATAGTTTCCAATAGGGTAATATTGTTCCTTTATCGCATCCACAAAAAAATCCCAAGTTGGCTCGGCCCCATATATTCTAGATTCCTCTATGGAAATTTTCTCCCAGTAAGTTTCCCACCAATTTTTGACATGGGGAAGAGATTTAAGAAGTGCGAAGGAGATCTTTTCTCTGTCGGAAAAATTGTGAATAGAGAAATAACCTTCTAGAATATTTAGCCATTTGTCTAGGGCTTCTGCATCTATTTGTCCTTCAAATATAGGAATACCAAAATTAACTTATACCTTGAAAGGTGAGGTGCCTCCAAAGTGGCCTCTTGATGAATATGCACCTGTTGCTATCGGTAGGCATTGAAGGATGTGGGAAAAATTCTCCATCATTTCATCCCTCTGTCGTGTGAGAGCTTGCTCAAGCAATAAACTGATAGGATCATCTGCTCCGTCATTTTTGTTTTCTTCCGCCATTGAGGGTTTCTTGGGTGTGTGAGAGAGATTGTCCTGAAGAGAGACAAGCTTGAGACCCAAATTTCTATACTCGTAGCTCACCAGGGACATGCACTGAAACAAACGATCAAGAACAACTTGCTCTGATACCACTGATCGAGATTATTTTCGGCACGAAATGAGAGCGGAGATATAATAAAGAAATGCACAGGGATATCGCAGATATTCAATAATATAACATAAATGTATCAAATATGAAACCATAAACACATATATATAGTAATACATGATTTCTATTAATGAAACAAATGTACAGAGACTATAAAAATACAGAGTGAAAGACTCGCTAGAATGGTGGCAACTTATCTCTGAGAAGAGATGTGATGGCTACTCACATTCGCAAGAAGATAATTACAATGAGGCTCTGAAGGAATTTTTAAAATAAAAAAGAATTTCAAAAACCCTAGACATCCAAAAACCTAACCCTAGGAGATGAAGCATCAAAAGTCATGTGGGCCTCATTTGGTTAAGTTAGTACATCAACTTCCCGAGGTCGTAACTTTTGCATACGATCTTCGTTTTAGGCATATAATAGCTCGTTGGAAAGGTATCATAAAGAAGATTCATTTTGGGGGATAAATTGTGCCTTGTGGCTATCATTGAGAACCTCTATTTCGAAAAAAAAATCATTTGAGCCCTCAAAATGGGCCCAGAAGTTAAAAACTGCTAAAAATAGTAAATTGCCAAAATTGCCAGAAAATTGTTTTGAGCCAGTCGGAAAAAGTGAGTGGCCACCAATATCCACCTGGATCAATCCTCCCTCCTTAGGAATAAATGGTATCCATTGCGTTGAGTTCTCAGGGGAGAGGGAAAAGCGTTTGTTGAATCTCTATCTTGGTGAGCTACTTGCCTTGTTGGAGACGTCGTGCTGCTCAGTTTGTGGAAGTCTGTCATGAACCTGTTGAGGCTGAGGCTATTCAAAAAGTTGGGCTACATGAGAGGATTGTGTGCAGAAGGAATCTTTGCACTTTGCTGAAACCTTGTCGACCTTCTTCTGTTCGATAGAAGGTGCTTGGGGTGAGGTTGTAGTGGTTCCGATGTTGTTCTGTTCCCCTTTTGAACATATTGTGAAGAAGCTGAATTTTGCAGTATGAGATACTACCTTGCGACACGTTTTTGGTGGAACAGTAGTTGGAACTACCTATGGTATTCTATAGAGATGACCCCCCAAAGTGACAATGACACTACGGGGTCGAGACTCATAAACAACATGGCACTTCCACAGATATGGTTGGCCCAAGAGAACATTATAGACATCTAGTGGGGAAACATCACATAATACCTCATCCTTGAAGGGATGGATTCCATATGTCAATCAACACTATTGGATGACATGAAGATCTCATCCTTGGCGAAGCTACTCGATGTTGTAAGGCTGTGGGTGTGGTGTTGTCGACAATCCCAATTGTTTGATGACCTCTATTGAGATGAGGTACTTCTAGATTTCACTATCAACAATAAAATGCAGTGGAGTCCCCTTCACCCACATTTGTGAATGAAAAAGGCACTCCCCCTCTTTAGGATCTATTGGTTCTTCTGGTTGAAATGTCGCGATCATGACAATAGCAGTGGGGTCTGTGTCAATGATCTGTCCTTTACCCATATTTTCAGAATCAGATTCAGAATCAGGGTTCTTCTCCTTTTCTTTGATCTCAGACACCAATGACTATTTTGAGAGACATTCATCAGTGTTGTGCCAGGGGCTTTTGTGGAAATCACACCATTTTTTGGTGTCCTTCTTTGTCTTCCCATGACCCTTCTTTTCCTGTGGCTTGGACTGGTTTTTTGGAGTCTGTTTGTTAGGGATGTCTTTATCAAAATTTGGTTGTTGCGGATTTGTAGATCCAAACTCCCATTTGTTCTGGTGCTTAAATTTCTGCTCGATTTTAACAGCATATCGATAAGAAACACTGAGTGCTTAGAAGCCCAGAAAATCCATTTTAGTTTGGATGTATCTGTGTAGAGCCCCACGATATTTCAGAACCAAATATCATTCAGTGTCTTTGATACCCAGCTTTGTGCACAAGGTATGGAAGGTATTTGTGAACTCCATAACTGCTTGGCCCCTCTCTAACCGCAGTGTGGTCCATCTCATGTATTGGTCCTCATAGTTTCCAATAGGGTAATATTGTTCCTTTACCACATCCACAAAAAAATCCCAAGTTGGCTTGGCCCCATATATTCCAGATTTCTCTGTGGAACTTTGCTCCCAGTAAGTTTCCCAAAAATGTTTGACATGGGGAAGATATTTAAGAAGTACAAAGGTGATATTTTCTCTATCGGAAAAATTATGAACAGAGAAATAACCTTCTAGAAGATTTAGCCATTTGTCTAGGGCTTCTGCATCTATCTGTCCTTCAAATATAGGAATATCAAAATTAACTTGTACCTTGAAAGGAGAGGTGCCTCCAAAGTGGCTGCTTGATGAAGATGTTCTTGCTGCTATCGGCAGGCATTGAAGGATGTGGGAGAAATTCTCCATCATTTCGTCCCTCTGTCGCATGAGAGCTTACTCAAGCAACAAACTGATAGGATCGTCTGTTCCATTATTTTTATTTTCTTCCGCCATTGAGGGTTTCTTGGGTGTGCGAGAGATATTTTCCTCAAGAGAGACAAGATCGAGACCGAAATTTCTATACTTGGACCTCGTCGGGGATATGCACTGAAAAAATTGATCAAGAAGAGCCCGCTCTGATACCACCGATCTAGATGATTTTCGGCACAAAATGAGAGTGGATATATAATAAATAAATGAAAAGAGATATCGCAAATATTCAATAATATAATAGAAATTTATCAGAGATGGAACCATAAACAGATATATACAATAATACATGATTTCTATTAATGAAACAAATGTACAAAGACTGTAAAAATATAGAGTGAAAGACTCACTAGAATGGTGGCAGCTTATCTCTGAGTAGAGATGTGACGGTTACTCGCATTCGCAAGAAGATAATTACAATGAGGCTCTGAAGTCCTTTTTACAATAAATATGAATACCAAAAACCCTATACATTCAAAAACCTAACCCTAGGAGATGAAGCGCCAAAAGTCATGTGGGCCCCATTTGGGTAAGTTAGTACATCAACTTCCCGACGTCGTAACTTTTGCATACGATATTCGTTTTAGGCGTATAATAGCTCATTGGAAAGGTATCCTCGAGGAGATTCATTTTGGGGGCTCAATAATTTATTGTGGCTATCATTGATAACCTCAATGTCAAAAATCCTTCATTTGGGCCCTCAAAATGGCCCCGAAAGTTAAAAACTGCTACAAATAGTAAATTGCCAAAATTGCCAGAAAATTGTTTTGAGCCAGTCCAAAAAGGTGGGTGGCCACCAATATCCACCTAGATCAATCCTCCCTCCCTAGGAAGAAATGGTCTCCATTTCATTGAGTTCCCAGGGGAGAGGGAAAAGTGTTTGCTGAATCTGCATCTTGGTGAGTTGCTTTCCTTGCTGGAGACGTCGCGCTGCTCAATTTGTGGAAGTTTGTCATGAACCTGTTGGGGCTGATGTTGTTCAACAACTAGGGCTACATGAGAGGAAGGTGTGGAGAAGGAATATTTGCACTTTGCTGCAACCTTGTTAACCTGCTTCTGTTGAATAGAAGGTGCTTGGGGCGAGGTTGTAGTGGTTCCAATGTCTTTCTGTTGCCCTTTTGAACAGATTGTGAAGAAGATGAATTTTGCAGTATAATATACTACCTTGCGACATTTTTTTGGTGGAATAGTAGTTGGAAATACCTATGGTATTCTATAGAGATGACCCCCCAAAGTAACAATGACACTGTAGGGTCGAGACTCATAAAAAACATGGTGCTTCCACATATATGGTTGGCCAAAGAGAACATCACAAAAATCCAGTGGGGAAACATCACATAATACCTCATCCTTGAAGGGTTGGATGTTGTATGTCAATTGACACTATTGGATGACATGAAGATATCATCCTTGGCGAAGCCACCCGATGTTGTATGGCTGCGGGTGTGGGGTTGTTGAAAATCCCAACTGTCTGATGACCTCTGTTGAGATGAGGTTCTTCTAGCTTCCGCTATCAACAATAAAATTAAGTGGGGTCCCCTTCACCCACATCTGTGAATGAAAAAGGTGCTCCCCCTCTTTAGGATCTGTTGGTTCTTCTGGTTGAATTGTCGCGGTCACAACAAAAGCAGTGGGGTCTACGTCAATGATCTGTCCTTTACCCATATTTTCATAATCATATTCTGAATCAGGGTTCATCTCCTTGTATTTGATATCGACCACCAATGAGATTTTGAGTGACATTCATCAGTGTTGTGCCAGGGGATTTTCTGGAAAGCACACCATTTTCCGGTGACCCTTCTTTTCCTGTGGCTTGGACTGGTTTTCAGGAGACTGTTTGTTAGGGATGTCTTTACCAAACTTTGGTTTTTGTGGATTTGTAGACCCAAACTCCCATTTGTTCTGGTGCTTAAATTTCTGCTCGATTTTAACAACATATCGATAAGCAGCACTGAGTGATGAGATGTCCAGAAAATCCATTTCAGTTTGGATGTATCTGTGTAGAGCCCCACAGTATTTCAGAACCAAATATCGTTCAGAGTCTTTGATACCCAGCTTGGTGCACAAGGTATGGAAGGTATTTGTGAACTCCAGAACTACTTGGCCCCTCTCTTGCCACAGTGTGGTCCATCTCATGTATTGGTCCTCATAGTTTCCAACAGGGTAATATTGTTCCTTTACCGCATCCACAAAAAATCCCAAGTTGGCTCGATCCCATATATTCCAGATTCCTCTATGGAACTTTTCTCCCAGTAAGTTTCCAAGCAATGTTTTACATGGGGAAGAGCTTTAATAAGTGAGAAGGTGATATTTTCTTTGTCAAAAAATTTGTGAACAAAGAAATAACCTTCTAGAAGATTTAGCCATTTGTCTAGGGCTTCTGCATCTATCTGTCTTTCAAAAACAAAAATATCAAAATTAACTTGTAACTTGAAAGGTGAGGTGCCTCCGAAGTGGCCACTTGATGAAGATGCACATGTTTCTATCGATAGGCATTGAAGGTTGTGGGAAAAATTCTCCATCATTTCGTCCCTCTGTCGCGTGAGAGCTTGCTCAAGCAACAAACTGATAGGATCGTTTTCTCCGTCGTTTTTATTTTCTTCCACCATTGAGGGTTTATTGGGTGTGAGAGAGCGATTTTCCTCAAGAGAGACAAGCTCAATACCCAACTTTCTATACTCGGACCTCATCAGGGACATGCATTGAAAAAAATGATCAAGAACAACCTGCTTTGATACCACTGATCTGGATTATTTTCGGCATGAAATGAGAGTGGAGATATAATAAAGAAATTTACAGAGATATCGCAGTTATTCAATAATATAATAGAAATGTATCAGATATACAAACATAAACATATATATATACTGTAATACATGATTTCTATTATTGAAACAAATGTACAGAGACTGTAAAAATACAGAGTGAAAGACTCGCTAGAATGGTGGCAGCTTATCTCTAAGAAGAGATGTGACGGCTACTCACATTCACAAGAAGATAATTACAATGAGGCTCTGAAGGCCTTTTTACAATAAATAGGAATGCCAAAAACCCTAGACATCCAAAAACCTAACCCTAATATATGAAGCACCAAAAGTCATGTGGGCCCCATTTGGGTAAGTTAGTACATCAAATTCCCAGGGTTGTAACGTTTGCATATGATCTTCATTTTAGGTGTATAATAGCTCGTTGGAAATGTATCGTCGAGGGGATTCATTTTGGGGGATCAATCATGCCTTGTGGCTATAATTAAGAACCTAGATATCGAAAAACCTTCATTTGGGCCCTCAAAATGGCCCCGGAAGTTAAAAACTGCTAAAAATAGTAAATTGCCAAAATTGCCAGAAAATTGTTTTGAGCCAGTTAGAAAAGGTGGGTGGCCACCGATATCCACCTATATGATTGGCGTAGGTGAAGGAATTTGGTTAAGACTCCTATACCCCCAAAATTTCTTCTAGAATGGTTCCTAAAGTCTTTACACACTCCTATTTCAAAGGACGTTGCTACTTCCAGGGTCTTCAAGGAGGAAGAAGCTATCCTTAGAGCCCAACAATTTGATTTGAAATATGTTCAGTCAAGGATTTTATACCACCTTCTTCTAGATGCACCGTGAACAAATAAAGATCCTAGAAAAACTCCTGGACCTCATGCTGATGGCATTGTAGGGTCTGCCAATGTAAAATCCATAGACTCGAAAATGAAGTCTGTTGGAGGGCCAACCTTGTTTGGATCCTCCAAACCCACCCTATCGACGAATGTACATTATGTGCAGTCATAGAAGAACCCAAATG
Organism: Picea sitchensis; assembly: GCA_010110895.2. Classification (NCBI taxonomy): domain Eukaryota; kingdom Viridiplantae; phylum Streptophyta; class Pinopsida; order Pinales; family Pinaceae; genus Picea; species Picea sitchensis. The sequence goes on from SNQJ01S0108156.1 coordinate 20,331, forward strand.
GTGACCAACAACCAGATGGGAATAAAAGGAAAGGTCAAAATAATTGTAAGGGTGGGAAGAATAATAATAAACCCAAGGACAAAGATAATAATGGGAAACAGATTGATAATGCTAGAGAGGGCAAGAAAGAGAAACGTAAGGTGAAGTTTCCTTGTAAAATTTGTATCGATGATCACCTTACACACTTATGCCCCAAACTTGCGGAGGTGGCGAGGCTTTTAAATCTACCGCCCACTGTGATGACGAACCCATTCCCACACAACAAGCACTTAGACTTGAGCTCTTCGAATGCTAGAAATGTGTCCAGTGGAAGTCAAAACCCACCATCGCAAGATGGCGATCATGTGTGCATCAATATGGTCTACGTGAAAATTGACATAGACACCTGCTCTCGTGATTATAGCTCTTCAAAAGTGAGTACTAGCCTAGAATCTCCCCCTCCACCCCCGGAGATGAACTTACAGATCGAGAAACCAGAGCCACCACCTCATATTATGAAAGGATTACTCAAGCGCTCTACCCACAACCCTAATGCTAGAGTCGCCCATAACTACTTTATTGTTGAGGATCTGGGCCAAACCTCTTGTGCAATGTTGGCTTTGGAGGTACTCCAGATGTGTCCATCATAGAGGAATGCCTTACTCTCTGCCTTAGGAGCTCTAGAACCTTGTGGCTTGAAAGTTTTCAAGTTTGATGTCACAGATGTGAAGCCTCACTTATCCTACCATGTGGCTTTTTAAATCCACGTGGAGTATTCCAAGTATACTATCAAACGAGCGGTTGTTGATGAAGGTGTTGCCACTTGCGTGATGTCCCTGGTTTGTTGGAAAGATATCGGTTCTTTGACCATATCCAAGTCACCGAACATGTTGACTACATTTGATGGTCATTACATCCTCCCTCATGGTATTCTCCCCATATTTTCGATCCAATTAGGTGGGAAGACGGTAGAGGTGGAAGTAGAGGTAGTTGATGCACCTATCGATTATAACTTGTTACTAGGTCACAATTGGACCTATTCTATGGTCACTGTTGTATCGTCTATTTTTCCTGTACTTTGTTTTCCTCATCAAGTGGAGATCATGAAGATCGACCAATTATCCTTTGCATACTCTAGTATTAACGCATCTGTTGGACCAGCGATCCCTGTGATAAAAAATTCTCAGCTGGCAACTGAGAATATCAGTGTCAGAATGTATTCTTCCCTCATAGGTACTTTCGACTTCTTGGCACCGATCCATCACATTTACGCCATGTCTAGTAGGTATGATTCAACTGGAAGGTCCATACCTTTCCTCACTTCCTATTTTAGTGATCCATGGACCCTACCTTCTCCGAATTCATCGGGTGAAGGACAGTTGCACGTTGGCATGGATATGCCACTATTGACAACGAAGATTGTGTATCAAGCCATTCTTGACTCCTCCATTGATCTCGATCCTGTTACCTCGTAGACGGATGAGGATGATCCCGTTCTTAGGCATGTATGGGCCACCTCGTTATCTTGTTCACATGATTTATTAAATGAGACTCTGCCTTTAGAAAAATCCATCCTCAAAGCCATGAATGGTTCCAAGAGACCTTGGGATGACATGCATCATCGATCTTATTTTCTCTCAAGTCTTGAAAGAATTGAGCAAGATGATTTTCAATCTATCTTGAGTGAGATAGTCAGTCACGCCGTAGTTCCACTTGATACACACAACATTTATGCCAAAGGAAATATGGCGAGTATTTCTCCTACCACCCCGATCGATATCTCTCATACCCCTTGGCAAGATTGAGAACATAAATATAGGTGTAGATTGTTTGCCAGAAGAGATTCTGATCTACACCAACCTCTTTAAAGAATTTCGAGATGTATTCACTTGGTCATACGAAGAGATGCCAGGGATCGACCCTCATATTGTCGAACATGAGATTAGGACTTATCTAGATGCTAAACCTGTTCGACAATGTCTTAGAGTTGTTAATCCTAGGAAGGCCCCCACTATTAAGGCAGAGGTGGAGAAGCTACTTAATGATGGTTTCATATACCCAGTTCCCTTGATCGAATGGGTATCCAACCCCATTCCTATGAATAAAATGCAAGGAACCATCTGTGTGTGTATGGAATTTCACGACCTAAACAAGGTTTGTTCTAAAGATAACTTCCCCACTCCGTTCATTGATCAGATTCTCGATGCGTGTGCAGGAAGTGAAATATTTTCCTTTATGGACGGTTTTTTAGGATATAACCAATTCCAGATCAAACCTGAGGACCAACACAAGACAACATTTATATGTCCTTGGGGTACTTTTGCATACCGGAAAATGCCATTCGGCCTGAAAAACGCAGGAGCGACCTTCCAACGTGCCATGACTTTCGATTTTCACGATCTCAAGCACATAGTCAAAGATTACCTCGATGATCTTGCTTCTCACTCTTGCAAGAGAGTGGATCATGTTACACACCTTCGGTTGGTTTTCAAAAGATGTCGTTACTATAGAATCTGGTTAAACCCTCACAAATGCATCTTTTGCGTTAAGTCTGGTTGTCTCTTAGGATTACTATTTTCCGAGACCGGGATCATGGTAGATCCTCTTAAGGTCGAGGCAATACTTCCATTGCCTCCCCCTTGCAGATTAGACAACTTCAAGGTTTACAGGGGAAAGCTAACTTTCTGCGTCGGTTTATAGTGAATTATGCCAATATCACCAAGGGTTTCATGCACCTATTGAAGAAAGATACTCCTTTTATATGGGATGAGCAAGCCCAAGACTCTTTAAATGCTTTAAAGAAAGCCTTAGTATCGGCCCCTCTGCTGAAATCTCCTGATTATAGTAGAGATTACTTGTTGTATATTGCCGTGTTTGAAGAGACGATTGGTATGGTTCTAGTTGAGGAGGATGATGAGCTCCATGGGCACATCATCTACTATCTTAGTCAGAATTTAGTCAGACTTGAGTGTAATTACTCTCACATTGAAAAGCTAGCTTTGGTTTCCATTCACGCAGTCCAACGTTTACAACACTATATATTGCTTACAAGACTACTGTGGTTGCCGATGTCAATCCGTTTCAATATGTCCTCAGTAGGCATATCATAGGCGGGAAATATAATAAATGGATTGTCATCTTACAAGAATTTGATCTCGACTTTGCTTCGACCAATTCCAAAAAATCACTAGTTTTTACAGAGTTAATATCCGATTTTCCACGATTAGATGAGGATGTTATCCATGTTGATTCATTTGTAGATGAACAGATTTTCCTTGTCTCATCATCTGACCCTTGGTATGGAGACATTGTTTTATATCTTCAAACCTTGAAGTTCGCTCAATATCTCTTGCGAGATGATCAACGACATGTTAGATACCAAGGCAAAAAGTATACCACCGTCGGTGACACTTTGTATCACTGAGGAATAGATAGTATCTTACATCGCTGCTTAACTCACGAGGAAGCTGAGTCATTCCTAAATGATTGCCACAAAGGGGCTTATGGTGGTCATCTATCTGGGCTTGCGACAACCGAAAAAATCCTGTGAGTCATTTACTTCTGGCCCACCATCTTTAAAGATTGCATTGAAGCAGTTAAGAAGTGTCACCCCTACCAGGTGTTCACTCAAAAAATGCGCTCACACCCAGCCCCCCTTCACCTAGCCATTACCATCGGTCCCTTCACCAAGTGGGGTGTAGATTTCATCGATTGCAACCCAACTTCGGCCGGGGGGCATCAACACATTATCATGGCTGTCGAATACTTTACCAAGTGGGATGAAGCCATGCCTACTATAAAATTCGATGGGAAGAATGCAACCTTCTTCGTGTTCAACCAAATTATCACCCGGTTCGGTATCCTGAGTGAGATTGTCACCAATCATGGAAGTCACTTTCAGAATGAAATGATGGTAGAACTAGCATACAAGTCGGGGTTTAGACATGGTCACTCAGCTCTTTATTACCCCCAGGAAAATGGGAAAGTAGAGGCCTTTAACAAGTCTCTCAAGACCATTTTTCAAAAAACTGTCAGCTGGAGTAATTCCGATTGGCACATCATGCTATATCCTGTGCTTTGGGCATACCGAACCTCGGTCAAGGCTGCCACCGATTTTTCCCCTTTTCAGTTAGTACACGGTGTGGAGTCGATACTTCCTATTGAATGCAAAATCCCTTCTCTCAAGTTGGCAGTCGAGCTCCTACTTGACATTTTAGATTTAGAGAGATGCCTCGTGCACCTAGAGAGTCTTGACGAGCAGCATCGAGACGCCTTTACGACTATCAAAGCAAACAAGAAATGTGTTAAGGTTCAGTACGACAAGTTTGTTTGTCCCCAGTTGTATGCTGAGGGTGACTTGGTCCTCTTGTATGACCAAGCCAAAGAATCTCTAGGGGCAAGCAAGTTTAAACCCATGTGGCACGGTCCTTATATTGTGTGACGTGTTCTAGAAAAATGAGCCTACGAGTTGGAAGACTATGAAGGGAATAAATTGGCCGAGCCCAAAAATGGGCTCTACTTGAAAAGGTATTACACTTAAGCCCTAGGCTTGGGTGAAACCCTTTGTATACTAATGTAAATTTGGTGTATATACATATTTTTCACCTTTTATTTTTTTCTTTGGCTTGCTTATTGAGTTTTCCCTTTTGGTTGGTAGATGTCAATTGAGTCTTCGGTCTACCTAGGATTCGCAGATGGAGCCAGTTGTCATACATGGAACTTGGCTTCCGCCGCTTGGGTGATTTACTCACCCGAGGGTCTGTTGGTTTCTTCAGGTGGCGTATGCCTAGGGAAATCGACGAACAATGTGGCTGAATATAGCGTCGTCATAGAACTTTTGCATGATGCCATCTCACATGGTATTTAAACTCTAGAGGTTTGCCTGGATTCTCAGTTAGTAGTATGTCAGTTGAGCGGTCATTACCATGTGTGTGATTCTATGTTCCTCTGTCGATTCCTACGGGTACGTCTTTTAGAATGACAATTTGATTTTATTACATATTTTCACATCCCTAGAAGTTCTAATCATATATCTGATGCCTACACAAATTATGTTTTAGTTTGGCATTTTTCACATTAATAAAGTAAAGAAAACCATTAAATCAATGTACACATTGTAAGATATGAGTAAATCCGAAGATCCCTCTTTATATATTTCAAAAATATATGGTGTTTATATTACAAAATTGGGGCTAAAACCCTCGAAATACATATACAACCGATATACACATCCCATGACATCTACGCCTGTGGCGCCAGATACGTTCATGATAGAAAACCATGGTGTTTGCGAGACATCGGAAGAGTCGTACCCATTCTCCAGGTACACCAACAACCTACCACTACATGGCTTCAGGTAGATCCTCTACCTGAACCATAGGAATCCCCTATGTCAGATGAGACAGGTTGCCCTGCACGTTCTATAGGACTCTCTCTTCTTCTCCTCCCACTACTTCATCTCCTCGATACGTCCGTCTATGTCGTCGTAAGAATCCCTCTGGCCATTGCGGATCCACATCTACAATCACAAGTATCTAGTTAATATTCAAACATCATCCAAAAATATTTTTGTTTCCTTAAATACAAAAAAAATGAAATATGTAATTTTTTTTTACATATGGCACCATAAGCAGCCCTTGGTGGAAGTGACATATTTGGGTCTCCTCTGAAATTTATTGTTGCATAGGGATAGTCGTCCATTGTCTCTGCCACCAGAAGAAAAAATCATCATTGTAGGGTGTCGACACCCTACCTCCTCCCTGTCGTTTCATGAATTTGATCCACCGCTCCATAGCTGGATCACGTGGTCCCCTAGGAAGGATCTCCACTCTAGGTTCCATACCTGGGACCCGCTCAAAAAAGAAACTGCAATGGATAGAGGCAAACTCGAAGTTTGTCTTACCCCCCTACTTGTACTCTGTCAACTGACCTTTCATATTGGTCAGTAGTGAGGTACACCAATCATAGACAGTGGGCCTCACACACTCCAGTGCGTAAAACATAAGTGGTCTTGATGCCTGATGTAGCGAGGTCGATCCTATGATCCTGGTAAGCAAGAGCACAATAATCTTCAGGATGAGGTTACGTATAGCCTGGATGGGGATTTGGCTTCCCACCATGGGAGTCCCTAAAACATAGTGGGCCTCGATGTACTCCTCGACCTTCATCCCACTCGCTTCCCCCCACAACTTGAGGTCCACAATCTCTCCTTGGCGTGAAATTACGGTCAAGAAGTAGATGTCCTCTACTTTGATCCTTAATGGTTGTCCATCAAGGATAAATCTCTCTCTACCAGGATCCCAATAGCCCACCAACATATCCAACAACCTCACTTGGGCCCTCATCCCTTTGAGATCCCAAAAATTGTACAAAGCACATCGTTTTAGAGCTACTTGAGTCACCGGATATTGATCCACTTGCATCTACCTCCTCAAGTTCTCACTCTCTCCATTCCAACACCATCGTGCAAAAAAAAATCATTTTTGAGTTAAAAACACTTCTTTTTTTCCATTTGCATACGTATACGCGATTTATCCACAAACAGTTGCGGGTAGGGCTTGATAGACTCCCCATGTGGTTCACACAGGGGCGTATATCTAGTCGTATACGCGACCAATTCAGAGAAACCAACATATATCGAAAACTCCAAATTGCACCCTCGAAAAGTAACAAAATAGATCCTAATTCAAAAATGTAAACCATTGAATTTGAAGAGGATGGGATGAAGAGTTACTTGATCCAGACGATTCGTGATTCCGTTGCCTATCGCTCCTACAATCGCCATTTGAATACTGGAGGTTTTTTAGTCCAAATTGCACTATTTGGGTAAAAATGAAAATGATACAGTAATTTTTTATTTTATTACTATTTATAAGCTATTTTTACCCACTTGATATAGTTTTACACTATTTTTTCACGTAATGGATTAATTCAAGAATGGTTTTAAGGTGGTTTTTGCAGTTTTGACTCAATTTTCTTTCGGATTTCAACGTCATAGTTGACCATTCATCTCCTCGGGCAGGTATATTCATAACCTAACATATAGAATATGTATCTACTCCATCGTGCACTTTTGCATTATCCTTCGACTACCACTTTTACGCCTTAGGTACAAACCCATTTATTTCAACTCATAACCCCCCATCGTTTATTAATAGCGTCTTTAATAAATGGTAGAGACTTACCAAACATGGGTACCCTAGCTAGAACCTCTTTGTCATTTGGTGCCCATGCTGAGTTTTTCCTTAGGACCGAGAGTCCATTATAATTCAATACATGACTATATGATGAGCCTCATTTCTCATTCATGCACATGTGGCCTTTTTACCCATGGACTCCCTAAAATGAGTCTTAGTTAAGCTCTTTTCCGACTCGTCCAAAAACTAAAAAGATTGTCGAGTGATTTGTCCCTTTCACGCTCATTAAAGTTGGATTTGAAAGGTCATGAGTCTTAGTTAAGCTCTTTTTCGACTCGCTACCAAAAACTGAAAAGATTGCCGAGTGAACTTGTCTTTTTCACACTCATAAATTGAATTTGAAAAGACGTCTATTTGGCACAAGTTTGCCCCTTTTTCACACCAAGTAGACTAAAGATATAAAAAAGGACATTTTTTGGCATTAATTTGTGATTGCATCTCATGCCCACACTTGCAGTATTGAGCCTTTAGCCAGTTCTCTCTTTGCGTTATAAAGAATTGCCTAAGAAGTTTGCACCCTCAACCAAGCAGATCCTTGTTTATATCCTTTGCAATTTGACACCCTATACCCTGGAGGGAACATCACCCTGAGTGTCCATCTCCTACATGAATTTCCTTGCATTAAGAATAGGTACATTCCACTGCTGGAACTAGTTTTTCTTACTTGCGACACTCGTTCCCTCCTCTGTATCATAACATTCATTTGTTATGAAAAAACAAAAAAGGACGGGAGGGAAGGGAATATTATATTGTAATTGGAAGCAGTTGTGTCACCTTTGAATAGAGCACAAAGTTATTGAGTCCTTGTCTCATCATAATTTTGGGTTTATCATGGCCTTAGGAAACTGATCTCGCTACAGAGATTTCTCTAATGACTGGTTACTCTTCCAGTCCCTATAGAGAATGTTATTGATGCCTCCTGCATCTAATTGTCACATCATTGAGTCCATGCTGCTGGATACCACCATTTGTCTCATGCTCTTGTTCAATGGAAGTCTATCAACCTGTGTCGGCCACTCCTCATAAATCTTGAATTTGCATGTCGGCCATACCCTCAGTTTGTCTAAGAATCACATGATACTTTGGTATTATCATGCACCCTGGCCCTACTTCCATCATTGGTAGGTCACCTTGAACCCAACAATCAACTTTTCATCATTGGTCATTGACTAGGTGGTTTCCCTTGTGTTCGACGACGAGACATCTATTCACAGTTTGGGATTCGTGCAGTGTCTTGGATGCCATTAACCTTATTGGTGGTTTCCTCGCCTTTGTCAACAATTTTTCATCATTGGCTACTATTCTGAGGGTCCTTTTCATGTACCGCTTGCATTTGGCACACGCAAAAGATGCATAGATTCGTTGGTTCATGAACATGTTCTTCTTCTGATCTCCACCAAATCATGAAGCTCCTGCTTTGTTCCTTGTGATGACTGATGAGAGATGCGTCAATTCTCTCATTTCAGCGGGTCTCTTTCCATCGATTTCAGCTCATTTATTTTGGATATGGGACCTAGAGTTTTATGAGTACCTTGAGGTTTGCAGTCATTAGTGGAAGGCTCTCTCACCATTGACAGATGGGAATACATCAATGTCTCCTGATCAATGGATTTCTCAAGGATTCGATACCAACTCCTTTATTCACACTTGTAGAAATGTACTAAGTGCCTTGATACCTACTTTCATTATTGGTAGGATGTCTTGCATTTGTTAACAATATACCTCAATGACCGGTAATCAAATGATGTCTCATCATGTTTGACCTCAACTCCTTTATTCACATGATGTAGACTTGTATCTTTGGCGGATAGTGTATAAGACTTGAAGACAACACTATGGGGCTGCAACTTTACTGAGCTGTTGCTTCCCATTCATTGGAACGATACCTATTTGACTTCAGTGATCATGGGAGATCAGATTGTACTTCATGGTATATAGATATCTTCAGATTGATTTTGAGACTAGTTTCACTGGGCCTTGTTCGTGACTATGAC